>SJYT01004628.1:0-36948 GCA_006410635.1 Cephalophus harveyi | reverse complement strand
TCTTCAGTTTCCCTGTCTATAAAATGAGAAAAATAACCACATCATCAAGTTGTGAAGAGTAAACAGTGAGCTACATATAAAGTTCTCAACATACACACCATGAGGGTATATCTGGTGAGCTGGATGGAACTGGAGGAATCAATGTGAACACATGACATGAGTTTACAGTATTTATGTGTACACACACACAAACATACACATACACACACACACTTCATTTATGAAGGCCTAGAAGATTGGCGATGACTGCTTTTCACTCTGTCGACCTCCCCATCTGCACTGAGGGCCCCAAGGGTCCAGGCCCCATCAACAAGGACTCTGGCATCTGAGCTGCAGGGCCTCTGCTGCCAGACCTAACCATCATCCTGGGCACCCTCACAACTGTTCAAACTCCAAAGGCCCAACAACCGCACTGTCGGAATCTCTGAGGAGCTGCTCCCACTGCCCCTCCAGGTCCTCATCTCATTCTCCAAGCATGTCTTGTATCGAATCACTGACTCTTCCACCACTGTACTTAACCTTCAGGCCTTGAGCTCCTATAAAAGGTCAGTCCACACGTATTTTAGGATTTGCAGGCCACGGTTTCCATCACAGCTTCTGAACTGTGCTTCCAGAGCAAAGGAGCCACAACCAGCTTGTAAGTCAAACAGGGTGGCTTTGTTCCAGACGGTTGATTTATGGACACTTGAAACCTGATTACATACAATTTTCACATCATAAAATATTACTTCTTCTGTTTTTTTTCCAACCATTTGAAAATGTAAACATGATTCTTAGTTTGCAGGCTACACGTAACTGCTGGCCCAGTTTAACCCATGGGTCAGTTTGCTGACACCTGTCAGGACCACTCTCTTCCCAAACCAAACAGGCCCCACGAATAATGCTTCCTTCTCACGCTCTCCTGTTCCTCTCAGCTCCTCACCCTAACTTTCTGCCTCACTCTTCTTGCGGACTCCTGACCTTGGACAGTCCGGTCATCTCTTGGCAGGCTCCCACAGCTCAGCGGGGGTCCCTGCACCCAGTTCCCTCAGCAGCCCCCAAGGGCATCTGGTGGAAAGCGGCCTCTGGTGAAACAGCTCTCTGTGAACATCTCTGCCTGGTACCCCAGAGAGCAGATTGCTGGCGACTTGATCAAGGAGACACCACAACAACTTCTCTGCTGTCTGCCTGCTTTCTTTGGCTTATGGCCCTTTCCTCTGTCTTCCAAGCAGCCCCATCAGGCTGAGTGCTCACTGTGCCTCCTCCTTCCACTTTTAAGGAACCCTGTGATTACACTGGGCCCATCAGAGTAATATAGGATACTCTCCCCATCTTAAAGTCAGCTAATTAGCAACCTTAATTCCCCTTGGCCATACGGGATGACATTGTGACAGGGCCCAGGAATTAACACAAGAACATCTTGGGGAAGGAGGCATCACCTGTCTGGCATACCACTCAAACTCTATAGTAGAACACTGCTCCATGGGGAATTAAATCTGTACACTTGGGAACTGAATCCATTCCCACCTATTACTCACCCAAGATACAGGAAAAGAAACTAGAGATCACAGTATAATCAGTGGCAAGAGATTTGCTCATGTTCCTTTACAGAACCTGGAATTCACTTAAGTATAAAGTATGATCATGTGAAGACAATCTAAAGGCCTCTGAAACAATAACAACTATACCACACACTAACTGCACGTCAGGATGACACTGTGACAGGGCCCAGGAATTAACAACAAGAACATCTTGGGAAAGGAGGCATTACCTGTCTGCCATACCACCCAAACTCTATAGTAGAATGCTGCTCCATGGGGAATTAAATCTGTACACTTGGGGACTGAATCCATTCCCACCTATTACTCACCCAAGATACAGGAAAAGAAACAAGAGATCACAGTATAATCGGCAAGAGATTTGCTCATGTTCCTTTACAGAACTTGGTATTCACTTCTCTTAAGTATAAGGCATGATCACGTGAAGACAATCTAAAGGCCTCTGAAACAATAACAACTATACCACACACTAACAGCACAAGGACTTTAAAGGTGACCCTGAAATTCCACTTGATGTACTAACTGTAAACACTACAACAAATAAAACCATCAATGTTTTGCTTTGGTTATTCTTAAGCCATGTATCATTTTTTTCTTAGACAATGTATGCCCAGCCCTAAGCCTTGAGCAGTATCACAAAAAAACTTTAGCATTCCTAATATATTATACCATTGGGAGAAACTGTGCTCAAGCTTAAAACCACTTAGGGCAACAATCTGCTTCATTCCTGACCTTGCTTTTAGGACAGTGGGAAGCCACTACACAGATTCTGAGTGCTGACAGAAAGTGAAGAAAGCATGAGTAAGACCCCATATGTGAGAGTTGGCACCTTTTCTCAATTGCTGGTACCTTTCAGGATATCTGCAGCAGATTCAGAACTGTCCAAACTTGAATGCAGTATGACCCAGGTTGGCCTCAAGAGGGAGCACGCTTTTAAGAACACACTGCCCTGCAGGTGGCGCTTTGTGTGTTATCACTAAAAATGAATGGAAAGGCGTGTGAGCAAAGAGGATATTAAGACAATTAAGAGCAGGACTTGATTTTAATAACACACTGCACAACAGAGCGATTAATGGATATAAAAGGAAGCAAGCAGACACTGAACCTTATAAATAAGCTTTGAACTAAGTGAGAAAAAGGCCCAGAATCAAACATATTTATGAAGGTCTAAACTCCTGGCCTTTACCTTAACACTGACCATGAAACCTTACTATCAACTATACTCTGTTTTAAGAATCAAATAAAATGTACATATTCAAATTTAGTAAAATTCATTTTCTCTACCACCACAGACAGCCAAAAGAACTAATGCCACAGATAACTGATAGTTCTTTAAGCTTCAAAGAGTAAAATAAATTGATGAAAGTCTTCCTACAGTGTGACTGTTCCACAATCTTAGAAAACATCTGATGTAAGTCAACGTTTCTTGATGGTCCCAAATCATTACCAAAAACATCAGTGACAACAGTATGTTAGGAACACCTCAGGGACTAACGCATGCAGGACACATGCTCCACAGTTTAGAATTCTGTCTTTCCCTTTCGCTGTAGGAATTTCTCGTTTCTTGTTGACCAGATGACTCAAATTTGCTATTTTACACATGACCATGTGGACCTGATGTGGCTCCAGAAAAACTGCTCTCCTGGCTCTCCAAGGCTTTCTCTCCTTTCACTTCGACTCCACCCACACAATACTGATGTGAGACTGCTCCCAGGCCTGGCCTCTCATTTAAACTACTGCTATGTGAGGCCTCATAATCTCTGACTAGTGTGTGATTCCTGTTACTGTTTAGCTGCTAAGTCATGTCCGACTCTTTGGGACCCCATGGACTGTAGCCCACCAGGCTCCTCTGTCCATGGAATTTCCCAGGCAAGAATACTGGATTGGGTTGCAATTTCCTACTCCAGGGGATCTTCCCAACCCAGGGATTGAAACCATGTCTCTTGCATTGGCAGGCGGTTCTTTACCACTGAGCCACCACGTGAGGTCCCATAATCTTTGAAAAGTAGTATGTGACTCCTAAAACTTAATTATCTTTATCATTAGTGCAACTGTCATTAGCTGAGCACTTACTGTATATTAAGTTTTGGCATTTTTAGGTACATTAACTCAAAACTCTGTGTAACAGTATTACTTCCAAGGAAAGGGGTTACCTAACTTGCTTAGGAGACAGAAAAGGCTTTGAGTTCAAGGTCTATTCTTACATCAAGCCCTTTGTCCTTGAAGACTGCAGATCATTTCACAAGAAAGAAAACAAGACTCAGGACAAGGAAGTAACTCTGAGTCTCAATTCCTGCATCTATAAAAATGAGACTAGTGATACTCACCAGACAAGATCCTTTTTGACAAGGCTGTTGGAAAGATTAAATAAATAGTTACAAGAAAGTGTGAAAATGTTAAAGCACCAAAATATTAGCATCTCATATCGCACAGCTCCCAGATACGGTTTCCAGGTGGCTCAGCAGTAAAGAAACTGCCTGCGATGCAGGTTCAATCCCTGGGTCAGGAATATCCCCTGAAGAAGGAATTGGCAACCCACTCCAGTATTCTTGCCTGGAGAATCCCATGGACAGAGGAGCCTGAGGAGCTACAGTCCAAGGGGTTGCAAAGAGTCAGACACGACTGAGTAAGCACACACGCAATACACAGCTCACAGGAGCACCGGCCTGGGAGACTTCCTGAGGCAGCGCAGGGCATGGTGTCTGTGAAAACAGGGCCCTCAGGCATGTGCCTGTGTGCAGGGGTGGACCACAGACATATAAAGTGTACCACGGAGGCACAATAAAACCAAGGGTTATTAAAATAAAGTGACAACTGAACAATTCCTTAACAAGAAGAAAGCCTGGAGAAAGCTTTTTTGCCATCAACAGTGAGGTAACTCAGCTAGTTTAGGACCATGGTGATTTCCCTCCCTTTCCTTCAGAACCAAACCAATTTCAGAAACAGATACAACATAGATATTTATATAAATTTCTGTAGAAAAGCCTAAATCTTTCTTTTTCCATTTCTAATTTCTGCAGTTCAAAAAAGAATAAAGGTTCAAAATCATTCTATTTGCAGGAAAAAAGTCAAGTCCATTAAACCATTAAAATGGTTTAGAAGTATTTAAAGTAATTCTTTCACAATGTATTTTTTTACAACATATATTAAATCACTACAGACCACTGCCAGGCTTTTTCTTAAAAGTAAAATTGTAGTAACTACCTTCGCGTATTCCAAAACTTGCTCCTATATTTGAGTATCGAGATGACTGACCATGAATTTAAAAATCTACCCTAGTCATCAAGAGACTACAATGCAAACAGGGGACTAAGGAGGGTGATAAACTATACCCTCCTTCTAAAAACTGTCTGACAAAGAAAGGCTCACTCATGTGGGTGTTTTTGTGTGTTTTTTTAGAGCTATGGCATTTCTAAATATTTCTAAGGCACTTAAGATCCAGTATTTTAAAGATGGACTACAAAAATACAATGCTTTGTTATCAGAGTAAGAGCTCTGAACTAGTAACCCAGCAACAGAGGAGGGTACTAACACCCACTGACAAAGGGGGCTCCCTCGCCAACAGCTACACCACTCAGCACTCGACCACGTGCACAAACAACCTGACGGCTGAGCTGAGGCCCTGCCACAGTCCTGGTTACCGGGCAGAGCGTGCAGGTCAGAGAAAATTCAAGTGATCACAATTTCCAAGCTTCTATCACCAAGTAAATATATCTGTCTTATTTGACAGCAGGATTTATAAAGCTGGGCTCTTCTAGCTAGTGTTCTCATTAATACAGAAATCTCTGAGAATTAACCAAAGGAGACACCATCCAATGATTGCATTCCCAATGATCTATTTCTTTTTTATCCATATCTTCTAGTCTTTCTACAGTGAATTCATATAGCTATTAGATGTGGCGGGGGTCCGTGGATGAACAAAATTAAATGACCTTTTATTATCCTGTTCAGTAACCCTATTCAGTAAGCCAAGCTTACTACACCACCACGGATGAAGCACAGCCTGGGAAACCTTCCTGGACCAGTTAGGAGTAACCTGGTAGAACAGCTGTACCACTTCAGCAGCTGACACACGCTGTACACCACCATTCTGCATTCAGAGCACCCTTAGTCTGAAGAAATCAAGGAGCACTCACTGTCTACCTGGTACCCACCATTGCTTACTTGTTAATCCATACAATTCTGACCTTCATTAGTCTTACCATTACTTGCCATTCAGTAGGATTCTGACTGATATGTCTAATATGCATGAATGTTATTTTTGTTTATACATAAACTCTGAAAGGACTCACACCACACTGTTAAAAAGCCATCATTATTACCCAAGCAACCCATGAGGAACAGATGTGGATGGCAGAGGTTTGCTGAAGGAGGAATTTGTTTAACTTCATTTATTTCAGTACTTTAAATCTTATCTCTGAACACACAATATTACAGTAAAAAAGTTAATGACCTCATAAAATATATTGTATTGTTGGCCATGACATTTCTTTCCAGACAACACCCAGATATCTTATTCCATTCCCTGAAAAGGTTGCCTATGTTAGACATATTACTATAAGCCACAGTCCCAGAGATGATTTTCCAGGTATCAAGAATCATTTCTGAGCACAGAACTTGTAAACACAGGCATAGCTGGCCTCGCCCAGAGCAGACAATTGGTCCCGGGAGCTGCTGCCATTCACCACTGCCATCCCCCGCTCTTCCCATTAGGCTGTCAACAGCTCCCAGCATCCTTACATGGTCCCCTTCTTCTCTCCATTCACTCACCCATCATCAGCAGCCTCAAAAGGCATCCATCTGATTCTCCACCAAGAAACAGCCATTTTAGCTTTCAAATTTTATTTTTCTCTAGAAAGATCTTCCAGTTTTTATTTCTCTTCCTTCAAACAGTTGCTTCAATGGATGTGTGTAACAGTAAAGAATGGGAAACAATCTAAATGTTCATCAGTAGGGAATATGGTTAAATAAATGATTATATATATATGTATATATATATATATATATAGTCTACATACGTAGTGATATACAGCTGATCCTTTGAGGCTGCAAAAAAAATTTTAAAGAATGAAGAAATTCTTTGTCTACTGTTATGGAATATCAGAGATACACTGAGTGAAAAACGCAAGTGAAACTATTTGCAATGTATTATACCTCATCATAATTTGAAAGAAAAATATTTATTCAAATATACTTATAAACAAACAAACTGCTTCTTCTACATCATTCCAGAGATAAGTGACTACCTCTCAGTAGGGAAAATGGGAGGTGGAGGAGGAGTCACTTTCAGTCTATAAACTTTTTATAACACTTATACCTTGACCCATGTGACTATATGTTTTTAAAATCAATCAATTATTATAAACTTGCTTAAAACTTTTATCTTCAGAGAAGTATTTATGATTATTTTAATCCTTTATAAAGTTGAGAGCTGGAAGACTGACAAACTGATTAGTCTGAGAATCAATAACACTTTTATTAAACACTTTTTTTATAAACTTTTATAAACACTTTTATTAAACTCCAATGCTATCACCGAGATAGTCTACATTCTCAACTTCTACCAGAAAGGATTATATTTTTATATAACAAAGCGAAAACAAATTACTTAATAAAATACTTACATTAATATAGTACTTACAGTAATGTAATACCTAAATTGTAATACAAGATGCAAAGGCAATATGTTGTTGTTGTTTAGTTGCTCAATGGTGTATGACTGTTTGTGACTCCATGGACTGTAGCCCGCCAGGCTCCTCTGTCCATGGACTTCTCCAGGCAAGAATACCAGAGTGGGTTGCCATTTCCTTCTCCAAAAGGCAATATAGAGAAATATAAAATTTTAACCTCTGCATGGTAATCATTAACCATGATAAATTCAAGGTTAGACATGTGCATGTAAAAAAAAACACTTATAAGTAGTTTTACAAATAAATTACTTATCACAATTACCTAGAAATGAGTCTGAAAATTCAACTCATTTGATAACCTACAACAAGGAAATCTGGTTTTGTTACATACACAAAATTTAAAACTCCACTAAACTATTGTGTCATCTACCAACTAAAATAAAAAACTACTTAAATTACCATTAATGGGGCAGGTGACCAGAGATCATTTTCATTCACATACATCTCCTAAGCATCTACAACACATTTTCTGCTTTCTAACATTTTATAATCCAATTACAACTGTTAGAGTACTCAAAATTCAGAGTGGAAGGTTCTCATCAGGAGGTTAACAACTATATGAATGAGAAAAGACCTCGCTAGCAGATAGGAAGAGAAGCCCTAGGGAAATACAGCCCATCAGCTAGCCTTTCTGCACAGGGACCTCCTTGAAGAGCAGACATGGGAAAGGGAGTAAATCTTGAAAGAAAATGTAAAAGAAACCAAAAGCTTGAATAAAACAAGAAACAAATGTGAGAAGGAATGCTGGGGCCAGGTAAGGCACTTCTGAAAGGCAAAGGTGAAGAACAGGGACTGTATCCCAGAGTTGATCAAGAGCCATTGGGTGGAGGTACAGAACTCTTCAAGAACACAGAACTGGTAGACAGGCTTGGGATTCAAACTCCAGGTCTTCCACCTATTAGCAACTCCTTCAGGTTCATGAAGTCTCAAATTCTTTCCCTGTAAAGTGGCACAAGAGTACCTAAGACATAAAGCTCTCATGAGGACCAAATGAGACAAAGCACGCCAGCACAGTGATTGTCAGAAGAAAAGGTAAATCTGGAGCTCTGCTTTGTTCCCTGCAGGGAAAAAAATGATCAGGATTGCATTTAGGACAGTTAACTTGAAAGCAGTATGCAAGATGGATGGCACAAACTTAGAGATTATGGTTGTCTCCTGTTAACGACAGCTGAAGCAAAGGGATTAAAACTCACCACTGTGAAAATGCAAGACAGGAGAATCAGGAACAATGTGCAATAAAATGACAAATCATTTCTAAAAAAAGTAAAGTGAGGAATCAAAGATGTCCTTTGAGTCCAGATGACTAAGAAAACATGATGATTAATATAAACAAGTTAGTGGAGAGAAAAAAAAATTAAATCTGCAAACAAACACTTCAGTTCTAAATGTATTTTGACTCAAGATAACAAAATGACAGCCACTTAAAAGAGTTTTTCACGGAAACCAAGTTAAAGGCCAAGTCTGAAGCTTTGGAAAGAAAATGAAGCTATGCAGAACTCGGGCCTTGCAAAGAGGGAAAGAACAGTGGGAACAAGGGGCCTGTGGTAGCCAAAAGGAGGAAAACAAAGCTCCCAAAAGGAGATGAAGGCCCTCTCAGGTGACCTGTACCTCAGTGAGGTGAGAAAACAAAAGTCACAGGGCCCAGGAGTCCGAGATGCTGGCCAGGAGGAGAACAGGGAAGACAAGGGCCTCAGGGTACTTCACAGCCCACAGTTCTCAGATGCTCACTGCACTTGAGATTATGCACTCAACTGACTCATGATAATGTGGTCATTACGGGTTTACAAGAGCCTCCAGGTTACCACATAGTGTTAATTATTCCAACTCAACTCCCAGACATACTTTTTTTCAGTTTCAATAATCTCAAAGAACTGTAACTTTCACATTCTTATTTCCCTTGACCTCCATCCACATAGCTGACTCCCCTCTGTCTACACTGAAGGCCAACTCTCAGATTTTCTCCCCTCTAATTCTGGCTTAAAGATCTTGAATCTGAACTAGCTTCTCCTTAGAAATAAAGTTGTCAGGGAACAGGTCCTTTCGGCAATTCCAGAGTTGTTTTATACTTAGCTTTTAAAACCCATCTCGATTTTAAACTCTAGGTGATGCTGATGCTACTGTTACCATTCATAGGATGTAAAAGTTTATTGATTTCTGGCTACTCATGAATGCACCCTCCCCCCTCACAGAAAGGATTTTTTAGGCTAAACTGGAAAACTTTTTATTCCTGCCCACCAGTCATAAGACCTCTCTTACTAATTTCTGAGAATATGCACACAGAGTATTGGACTCCCCATCCTCCTAGGGCTGGGGGTACCAGTGTATCCTAAAGACATCTTGCTGGTGTTGCACTGTTGTTTATATCCCACAACTATAAACCCACTTACATCCAGCATGAGTCGTACAAGAGACAAGCAATGGCAGATTAGCCACTTAAATGTGCATCTAATTACATCCTTTAACAACTGTCAAGAATAAGAGCTCAAATATTTTCCTATACGTGGGTTTCTTCTCAAACACATATATATTACAACTATCACACTTTAACTTCAGTATTTGCCTTATTTCTTTAAACCACAGTTTTCACACGTGCCAAAAAACCAAAACAGATTAATAACCATAACATTATGACATAGATGCTATTAAATTGCCAGTCACGATGTAGTTTTAGCAGACCAAAATAAATATGGAAATCAATCTTTTTAGGGCCCTCTTTGTACTCTTTTCATCATATTAGTTTACAAAGAGTGTAACTGGATTCATAAAAAATTCTAAATGAAAAGAAATTGGTCTTTAAGGAACAGAATAAAAGTATCTGTAAGAGCTACAATTTATATGATGCCCAAATGAGCATGGCAGCTAGTGGAGTAAGCAAAGACTAACACAATCCCCATCTTCCCGCTTAACAGCATCACTCCAAGGTATTCAATATTTTAATAACACACCATCAGAAACCTCATCTAAAAAGGTACCAGTAGAGATTCACACTAACTGTCCTTTAGATTATTTTTCAATGCACACAATTATATTCATGTCTCTACTCTTAAGTAACATTTCCAAGCCAAAAAGGAGAAGGAAACTCTGAGATCAGTGATTTTGTGGGTAATTTTCACTAACGGGGGGTAGCACGGCAGAGCAAACCACATGCTCTTGGCAGCATGTGTGGAGCATGAAGCATGCCCAAGTCTAATTTAGCCACTACCAGTAAAAAGGTAACAGGGTTTTGAGCAGTTGACTTTGAGAGCCTCTGTTTAAAAATCCATAGAATGGACAGCATGCCACCTAGGTTGTGAGAAATACATGAAAGAGTGCTTCTATTACCAGCCACAATAACTAAAAATGCCATGGATGTTTCTGATTCCTTCTGAACATAGTTTCCCAAATAATAAAATGCTACACAGCTGGGCCTAAGATTGCCGGCTACATATGCTGAGAATCAAGTGGTTCCATGTGATTCCCTTACTAAGTCGTCCTCCCTGGAAGGCAAGATGAACATGCTATACATTTTCAATAAGCACAGGGCAGTGATTAAATCACCAAAGCCTCCAGCGTCTGCAAAGAGAACTATAAAACTTAACAGCAACTTCCTAGCTTTCTGTCTTACTGAATGGTAAGCAGCTAGGGTCACCCTTCCACTTAAGAGCTTACCTCCTACCAGCCTGAAACACGAACCTGTGTGCCACTGGCCTTCTATCCTACTCCCTCCTCATACACAGTCCAGTTTTCCTTTGAGTGACAGAATTTGCTTTCAACTAGTCCTACGGAATTTAAGTTTACTCTGAAAAGTACACTTAAAAAAAACAAAAAAGAAACTATTTCAGTAACCTGCTTTGTGAAGTCATCCAAGCCTCCTGCAAGCTGCCATTAAGTTCTATGTAAACATATTACTCAATTTTCTAATATGTAAGTATCCTCAACTGGCCTCAGACATTCTTAAAGTTTTATTATATTTCAAAGTATCTCTTTGTAGACTTTATTAAAAGCTAAGTAAAAGCTAAGATTATAGAAATAATAACAGCAGTTAAATGTACATATATAGCTCTGTAGTTTATTGAAAGAATGAGGTATGTAAAAAAAAAAGGGAAATAATCGTGATATTGTTGATCAATAAAAACTATGTGCTATGTATGATCCCATTTTGGTTTTTGTTTTTGTCTGCTTGAAGTATAGTCGATTTACAATAAGTTTAATATGCAATGAAAAATCCTTAAAGGCAAAACACCACACTTTAAGACTGATTATACTCCGAGTATTAAGGGAGGGAGGGGAAATGGGTGAGAGTGAGGGGGGTGAGGGGANGGCCGCCCTCCTGGGTCTTCTGCAGGATCGCTCCATCTGCGGCGCCTGGCCCCAGGTCCCATCTGTGACGGGCCCACGTGGCAGTCTCGCAAGGTTCGCTTTCTGCCCTACCAAGCAAGAATTTCAGCACCCGAAAATCTCCTACGTGGGCTAGATAACTAAAAATGGTCAAGTTAGGAAAACTGCTGAAACACCTGCCACAGCATTTTCTCAGATTTTTCCATTTCTATGTTTACTTTTTGCAGTCTACTATAGGAATTTCTCAGAGTAATTGACTTCTTTTTTTCTCTTCTTCCGCAATTGCTTGAAAGCTGACCACAGGTCATTTGTAACAAGACTGCTAGTAAGTACGGATTATCAAACAGGACCCAGTGCTGTTCTTGTGGGTGAGGTGTTCGACAGCAGACAGCAGATCAGGGGACAGCTCAGGGTCTTCCCAGGGTTCTCCACCTTCAAACCATGTCTGAGTATGCCTTCCAGTTAGCACTTTTCGTGAATGATTTCCTTCTGGTGAGTGTGCGTTCCTACTGGTGTGTGATCCCCAAAGTCTGCGCCCAGGCCTGCTTCGTTCTCTGCTGCTCTCCAGCACCCAGTGCAGGGTTTCCTGCAAGACTGGTACTCTACGTTTGTTGAATGGCTAGTAGAATTTTAAACTATCCCATCATCTGAAATTATTTACAAATTTATTTGGACTTTACTAATCTGGATTCCCACAAGACAGTTTATTCCTAGAGTTCTTGGTTTGTAGTTGCAGCAGGTCTGACCCTGGAAACAGGAAAGTAACCCTTGCTCCCTTGCCTTCATAAATTAATTCTTCACACCAGTTTTAACTGCTTCAGTTTTAACTTTAAGCACAAAATAACCAGAGTGAATACACTGCGAGTACAGAACCCTGGGTAGCCAGGAGCCTTGTGATATCAAAAAATCTCTAATTTGCACACATGAGGCCGTTGACTGGAGCGGGGGAAAAAGCACCACATGAGCATTGTGAGTTAAGTTTTATTCGGGGAAATGAGAGCTATAGCCCAGGAGACAGACAGCAAATCAGGTAGCTCTGAAGAACTACTCCAAAGTGGTAGGGGTGAAGGTTTGTGTTGCATATAATTTTAGTGAAGGTGGGGTACATATGCATTTGGGCAGCCTTGCTGCTAATCACAAGGAGCAGATGTCATCAATGATGCTTTTAGTACTTTTCTAGCTATGGGGAAATATAGGAATTGGGCTCATAAAATCTGAAAATATCTGAAGACCAGTTCTATGGGTTCTTCCCAGAGCACAGGTTTCCTCATTCCTGATCTCCACCCTGAACTCCTTTCAGGGGATGTTGAAGGTCAGCAGCTGCAAGGGCTCATGATTTAATCGTTGTAGAGGTAGATAGATGGCAAGTGCCAATTTGTACTTGGCAACGAAATCAAATTCCGAATACAAACTACTGTAACCATCCTAGAAGTTTGCATTTCCCAAAGTCATGACAAGAGTTGTTGCCTGTTTTCTTCAACCTAGGGGTTGGAGGTCTGTGGGTTGCCCAGATTAACCTTAAATCACCTAGTCATTTGCAAACACTTCTGTTGCATAACGGGCCTTGGTTATAATTTATAATGAGTGCCAAGTCTGGTCTGATGCCTGGAAGAATTTCCTTCTATCATTCATTTGACCTGTAATATCTGGGGAAAATCCAGAACTAAATCCTACTAAATATGGAACTGTTTTGTTCTGCAATTTTATTTCCTTGTACTATTTTCAGTACAGTTACAAGTCCATCGCCTTCTCCCCCCACCCAAAAAAAAACAATAAAAATAAATACTTCCTGACCTACTGTTCATGGACCTTCTCAAGGGCTGTCTCTTATACACATCTCCCGGACCGGACCCTTGGGCCCCGCCCCCGCCCTCAGCCCTCGACGGAGGCCTTACCTGTGGCGACGCGGTCGGTGGGCCGGCCGCAGCCGGTGCTAGTGAGGCGCTGGGTCTCGGTTGGCTCCTCAGCAGCCAGCGCCGCCGCCAAAACAACACGTCCGCCGCAGCAGCCGCCGCCGCCGCGGCCGGGGGGAGGGGCGGGGCCGGGACGCAGGTGGGGGAAGCCCGAGCGCCGCGGCCTCGGAGCCGGCGGCGACCGGGCATGCGCGGACGGCGGCGGGCGCGAGGACGCCGATGTCAACAAGGCCCTGGGACGCTTCATCCGGCACCGCCCCTCGGGTCGCCCCGCCCCCAGGCCTAAACCACGCGAGGGTCCCGGGACGCGGCGTCAGAAAAAGGAAGCCCGCGAAAGCGGCTTCGCTCTTGCCAGCGCTCCCTGGCAGGTCCCCGAACCGAGACCCGGGCGCTATCTGCAGCTGCTCTGCGGTGCCCGCCGCTGTGTGGGCGCCTGTACGTCAGTCAAGGTGGGCGGCGCCGGGAGCGGAGGCAGGACCGAGGGCTGCCCGGCGGAAGGGCTGTGTCCGCGGCTGCGGGCCTTACGAACGTGCGGACCATGTCCGCGGGCCGCCTCCGCTGTGGGCCTCCCGGTGAGCAGCTGCTTGGGGCGCCCGGGATGCCGCGCTGACCGTGTACGGAAGCGTTTAAGTCAGATGCTGTTGGCGGAGAACCTGCGAGAGCGCAGGCGAGCAGAGCACTTGCTGTCCCGTTTGCTATATTTGCAGCGGACGGAGCATGAATGCAGGCCCGGCGGCCGCCCTCCCGGGTCTCCTGCAGGATCGCTCCACCTGCGGCGCCCGGCCCCAGGTCCCAGCTGTGACGGGCCCACGTAGCAGTTTCGGAAGGTTCGCTTTCTGCCGTACCAAGCACGAATTTCAGCACCCGAAAATCTCCTACGATGGGCTAGATTAACTAAAAATGGTCAAGTTAGGAAAACTGCTGAAACACCTGCCACAGCATTTTCTCAGATTTTTCCATTTCTTTCTGTGTTTACTTTCTGCAGTCTACTATAGGAATTTCTCAGAGTAATTGACTTCTTTTTTTCTCTTCTTCCGCAATTGCTTGAAAGCTGACCACAGGTCATTTGTAACAAGACTGCTAGTAAGTACGGATTATCAAACAGGACCCAGTGCTGTTCTTGTGGGTGAGGTGTTCGACAGCAGACAGCAGATCAGGGGACAGCTCAGGGTCTTCCTAGGGTTCTCCACCTTCAAACCATGTCTGAGTATGCCTTCCAATTAGCGCTTTTCGTGAATGATTTCCTTCTGGTGAGTGTGCGTTCCTACTGGTGTGTGATCCCCAAAGTCTGCGCCCAGGCCCACTTCGTTCTCTGCTGCTCTCCAGCGCCCAGTGCAGGGTCTCCTGCAAGACTGGTACTCTGCGTTTGTTGAATGGCTAATAGGATTTTAAACTATTCCATCATCTGGAATTATTTAGAAATTTATTTGGACTTTACTAATCTAGATTCCCACAAGACAGTTTATTCCTAGAGTTCTTGGCTTATAGTTGCAGCAGGTCTGGCCCTGGAAACAGGAAAGTAACCCTTGTTCCCTTCCCTTCATAAATTAATTCTTCACACCAGGTTGCTTCAGTTTTAACTTTAAGCACAAAATAACCAGAGTGAATACACTGCGAATACAGAACCCTGGGTAGCCAGGAGCCTTGTGATATCCAAAAATCTCTAATTTGCACATGTGAGGCTGTTGACTGCGGGGGGTGGGGGAAGCACCACATGAGCATTGTGAGTTAAGTTTTATTCGGGGAAATGAGAGCTATAGCCCAGGAGACAGCGTTTCAGGTAGCACTGAAGAACTCCAAAGTGGTAGGGGTGAAGGTTTGTGTTGCATATAATTTTAGTGAAGGTGGGGTACATATGCATTTTGGCAGACTTGCTGCTAATCACAAGAAGCAGATGTCATCAATGATGCTTTTAGTACTTTTCTGGCTATGGGGAGATAGAGGAATTGAGCTCATAAAATCTTCTGAAAATATCTGATTGAAGACCAGTTCTACGGGTTCTTTCCAGAGCACAGGTTTCCTCATTCCTGATCTCCACCCTGAACTCCTTTCAGGGATGTTGAAGGTCAGCAGCTGCAAGGGCTCATGATTTAATCGTTGTAGAGGTAGATAGATGGCAAGTGCCAGTTTGTACTTGGCAAAGCATTCAACAAATGCTTATTAAACGAAATCAAATTCAGAATACAAACTACTGTAACCATCCTGGAAGTTCACATTTCCCAAAGTCATGACAAGAGTTGTTGCCTGTTTTCTTCAACCTGGGGATTGGAGGTCTTTGTGGGTTGCCCAGATTAACCTTAAATCATCTAGTCATTTGCAAACACTTCTGTTGCATAACGGGCCTTGGTTCTGATTTATAATGAGTGCCAAGTCTGGTCTGAGGCCTGGAAGAATTTCCTTCTATCTTTCATTTGACCTGCAATATCTGGGGAAAATCCAGAACTAAATCCTACTAAATATGGAAAGGTTTTGTTCTGCAATTTTATTTCCTTGTACTATTTTCAGTACAGTTACAAGTCCATCGCCTTCTCCCCGCCCCCCCCAAAAAAAAACAATAAAAATAAATACTTCCTCTCTAATAAAAGAGAATTAGTTTCACTGTACTTATTTTTCTCTGAAAAACAAGGGCAACACACTGGCATTTCCATACTGATTTTAAGAAACATGAATTTAGTTTGTTGGACAGATGGCAATATTTTCTAGAGTAGAACTAAATTTAAATGTGAAGAAAGCATCTAACCCTACATTCCTGAGAAATGATTATCTATATAATTTACAAATTGAGGAACTATAACAGCCTCAGAGCTGACAGGTAAAAGGGCAACTTTGAACTTGGTGACAATCTTTACAGCCATCAACACTTACTACAAGGCATCTCGGTGGTGGTGTGTCCCACCATAGTCACTACAGACTGCTTAACTCCACATCCTAAGAAACATCATAGTCAAAATTAAGGATTTCTCTATGACAGTCTATCTAGGTGGCTATCCTCTAGTAGAAAAGTGAAATAGACTTTGTGTAAATTAGTGGTTCTCAAAATGTGGTCTGGGCCCAGAGACGTCAAATCTTAAGGGCACTTCCCAGAAGTGCAAATTCAAGGGGCCCCACCCCAAGCTAACAAGTCCTCTGGGCGATTCTGGTCAATGCTGGAAGCTTGAAAATACACTTTTTCAGTACTTTTTCCTCCCTACATTACATATAACTTGTACATATGAAACTGGGTGGAAATAGATTTGCTTTGGTGAAAACTCTCTATTCCTGGTATTCCCAATGTTTGTAAATCACATGGCTAAGGAAATTGGACCTACTGTTCATGGACCTTCTCAAGGGTTTCTTCATGAGGCTTTCTCAATCCTTTGACCCATGATCTGATGTTTTGTTGATCTTGTTCACATTCAAAGATACTATTCGTGACTGAGGGTGTGAAGGGAAAGACTTCTTCCACAATCCTTTCCAAATGGGAAAGTCACCCAGAATCATGCACCACTGCTGCTTCTGGGGGCCTCAACCTTTAGTGACTGTTCTTTACTTTTTATTTTTCCCTCCGAACTATCCACCTAGAATGCCAAGCTGATCTTCAGACTCCATTAGTTTCCCAGCATTTCAAAGCTAGTCTGTATTTTCTGAAACTTCTTACTGTGTTTTAAAAAAAAAAAAAAAATGATGACAAAGTTTATGTAAAGTTACTTTATGATGAGAGTGTTTAAAAAAAAACAACCTGGAACAGTAAGGAATTTAATTCTTTTGAGACCAAACAACAAATGTAAAAACATATACCTTGCTCTATCCACCCACCTGCCTCCACCGAAGTATTTATAGCAAAATACTTAAAAAGCAGAAAAGTTGGTTTTAACTTCTCAAATTCAGTAACCATTGAAATCAAAGTAATAAAGGAATTGTATGTTCAGTAAGGAATTTAATTCTTTTGAGACCAAACAACAAATGTAAAAACATATACCTTGCTCTATCCACCCACCTGCCTCCACCGAAGTATTTATAGCAAAATACTTAAAAAGCAGAAAAGTTGGTTTTAACTTCTCAAATTCAGTAACCATTGAAATCAAAGTAATAAAGGAATTGTATGTGCAATTAAAAAGAAAACACTCTCCCAAAGTCACTTCCAAAATTTCTGCTCTATTTAATATTGAGAATGAAACCTGTTGGTGCAGACTAAATAGAGTCAATGAAAATAAGAATAAGAAAAAAAGGAAAAGTGCCAGCCAAGTTGAGCAAATTTCATTTCTAAAATCACTTGAGAGATTGCTGTATTTATGCTCATATGTTTTTATGTCGTGGATCTAAGATGTTGATGAATAAAATAGTTTATTACCATATACACTTAAATAGATGAAATAACTATTTTGAAGTGATGACATAAATTGCTTTATCTTAAACAACTGATAATTATTTAATGACTGTATAGTTATCTTAGCCTCCTTTTTCACTTTCCTTGGAACCTGTCTTCCCTCCACATATCAGATTTTGCCCCTCTCTAATAGTTTAAAGTACAGAAGTTAGAATCATTTCCTTATGACAAATACTTACATTTTATCTTAGTTTCAAAATTTGCAAAACAGGCTGCTTTCTGGAACTCAAGTATCATTATGTGGTTAAGAAGTTTAGGGAAGAAATTGCCATAATAAGCTAACTTTGTATCATAGGCTTATATATTTTAAGTTACTAACATAGTGAAGATATTTTTGTTGACAAAAATAGCATTTTAGATGCTCTATTTCCATGAAAACTTTCAGCTCTCTTTCCTCTCCTTTCTCCAAGGAGACAAGTTTTCACCATCTTTTCTACTGTGGGCAGTCAGGCACTAATAAATAGAAACAGGAAGTTGTTCCATTTTTAGACCTCACTAAACATTAAGAGAAGAGAAATCTAACCCTCATCCTTTTTTCATTAAACTTTTTATTTTGCACTGAAGTATAGCCAATTAGGGCTTCCCTGGTGGCTCAGACAGTAATCTTCCTGGCTAAGACTTCATGCTTCCAATGCAGGGGGCACTGGTTCAATCCCTGGTCAGGAAACTAAGATCCCAGAAGCTGTACAGCCAAGAAAAGTTAAAAACAACAACATCAGCCAAGAGCCCCATAATAACATTAAGAAGAAAAGGTCCAAAATTAAGAGAATTTTGTATTGCAAAGATAATGAGAATGGTTATTTTAGAACAAAGGGTAACATAGAGTAACACTGAAATATTAACAGGTTGTTCATGGTGTGCTTCTGAAGAGCAGACATTATCTAGTCTGAACGTAGGGTACAAAGGGGTAAGGGGACTAAGTCTGGCAGGTAAACTGCAGCTGAATTTGGTGTCATTAGATTCTCACAGCAACAAACAGCCAAGTTCATTTTCTTTATGTGCCCTTGACCCCAGAGCCTTCCATCAGAGCTAAAAGGTCCATCTGAGAGTTTGCCTCAGTGAGTCCCAGTATAAACAGACTTGTGTGTGTGTGTGTGTGTGTGTCAATAAAGATAGGCTTATTGACTAAAGCTGAACCATAGCAATGAGTAGTCTAGGCACTGAAGTGGCAACTAGTATTTATAGATTCTTCCTGCTCTAAATAGGTTGATAGTCTTGAACACAGTAATTAGGAGGAATTGACTAGAACCAACTGGCCTTCGAACAGAGTGTTTTTAAAAATCTCATTAAATGGAATAGTTTGCTAAAAATAATACTGAAAATATGGGTTGTGTCAACAAATCCATTATTAGGACAGATCAGAGAATTTAAGTGAAAAATCCTAAAACAAAGCCTGGGCCTAAATAATCATCAGCACCATTCCATTTAGCAAAAATGCTAGATAAATCAGAACGTGATTTAAATTCTATGCTTTTTCCAGGAGATATTTACAGAGTCTGGTCCACCCCAAACACTCTGGACGAGTATTCAATGTAGCCCAATCTGAAGGTCACGGTTAGGTGACGGAGGCAGTCCAAAAGCACAGGTGCTTGGATCACGTGGCTCCCACTGCCCGCGGCCAGGAGAGACATAAAGCAGCACGGAACACAAGCAGCGCCTCCGCTCCTCTCCTCCACCTGGCCCCTCACTCTGCCTGAGACTGGGAGGACCCAGAGTGGCCGCCCCCTGGTCTTGTCCACACCTTCCCCCACTGTGTGATCTTTTAACCTGCTATTCCCTCTGCTTCGCCATGATATGTCCTGTTGGCACCAGAACTAGCACTGTGTTTGAAAAAACTTACTATAAAGGGATTCACATCGAGATGCTTCACATACAAAAATCAACTTGGTTTCCTTCCAGGAGTATATTTACCAAGACAACTGTTGAAAAAAAACTAGAATCCTTCAGTTCAGTTGTGTCCGACCCTTTGCGACCCCGTGGACTGTAACCTACTAGGCTTTTGGATTGCCATTTCCTTCTCCAGGGGATCTTCCCTACCCAG
This sequence comes from Cephalophus harveyi, assembly GCA_006410635.1. Taxonomy (NCBI): domain Eukaryota; kingdom Metazoa; phylum Chordata; class Mammalia; order Artiodactyla; family Bovidae; genus Cephalophus; species Cephalophus harveyi. Next base: position 17,083 of record SJYT01004628.1, on the reverse strand, counting down.
GGATCAAACCCAGGTCTACCTGCATTGGAGGCAGACGCTTTAACCTCTGAGCCACCAGGGAAGCCAAGGAATCAACTAACAGAGTTCCAATCACAGAGGACTTCAACCTCAGCAGTAAGCCCCAACAGAAGGTTACAGGAGGAGGGCTTTCTATTTTCTGAGCTTCCTTCAATTTCTGCTTAAATGGCTGAAAGATGAAATACATCTCTGATACTGGTTTATATTTCTTTTCTGCACCTTTTCCTTTTCCCTTGATCTCTTTAAGCAGGTAGACAAGTCACATGGCTCCTCACTTTGTTGGAGAGATGAAGTTGTTGGCAGGACAGAAGGATGACTTTGTTTGCATAACAGTTAGGCCCCAAGGCTTCCCCAGATGGGAATGAAACAGACCACCTGGGTCCAGTGAGCAGCAAAACAAAACAAAAGCTTTTTTACCAAGCAGGGGACAAGACCTCGGAGGAAATGGATGCACAGTATAGCAAGAGACGCTGGTCTTTTACACTTGACGTTTCCAGCTTCACTATGTTTTCTCATGCCCGTAGGGTAGAATGGACTCAGTAGAACCTCCAGGAGTGAAGGGTCCACACCAGTGGAGACAACATGCATCTTAGCAGTAAGCACTGTGAGATGACGGCCTCCGATCAGGAGAGCCACCTCAAGGATTTGCCCTCACCAAGAACCCAAAATGTTTCATCTATATGGACATGTGCATGCATGCTAAGTTGCTTCAGTTGTGTTCGACTCTTTGCGACCCCATGGACTGTAGCCTGCTAGGTCCTCTGTCCATGGGATTCTCCAGGCAAGAATACTGGAGTGGGTTGCCATGCCCTCCTCCAGGGGATCTTCCCTAACCAGGGATCAAACCCTCATTTCCTATGGCTTCTGCGTTGCAGGCAGATTCTTTACCAATGAGCCACCGAGAAAGACCCTTTATGGACACAGGAGATCTGAAAGTGTAGTTCAAATTGAAATTTCTCAGTAGTTCCAGAGATTATGAGCTCACACCTAAAATTCACTTGACTAGGAAAGAATATTTGTTTTAACTAGGCTCTAAAATTGCACAGTCTGCTGCAGTTTGAACTGCATTCCAGCATACCACTGGAGAATGTTACTGAGCAGCTGTCTGGCAGTCAGACATTCTCAGGCCACAGACTGAAGATGACCGTACATCCTGGTCTGCTTGTGGCCATCCCAGGTGATGACTGTCCTCCCATCATGGTTATTAGTAGAGAACCCTTTCAGGGTCAAGTGTGCAGATTTGGAGGAGACACTGCGTGGCTCCCTGACAAAACCCTCTCTACTACTCTCAAGCTGCACAGGGCAGACTGGGCCGCCCTTACAACACAACACTGCACCGGCTCCCAGGACGCAGGTCTATCAGGTGACCTCTAGGTCGCTGTCCTCAGTGGGCTAGCTCAGCACTCCAGACCCCACCATATCAACATGTGCTCTGCACAGCGCTTAGCATGGGGAAAGAGAGCTCTTCAGCTAACTCATGCCAGCAGATTAATAATCCAACTTGCTGGCCAGAATTACTCTCATGGCTCAAGCTACTGGCAAAGGTTGTGGGCGGGGGGCAGTAATTTTCCAAGAAGAAAAGAGCAGAATATGAGTGTGAAGTCTCTCTGCTAGATATTCAAGCCAGAAGCCCAGGAATCCTGTTTACTGCTGTGTTATGAAGCTGAGAAATGTGCTCTCAAATGGGAAGCCACTTCCTTCCTGCTAAAACACAATTCTAGTAACAGCTACCCTTCTGAGGACCCCAGGCCCAGTTCTCAGAGGCAAGATAAGAGGGTTTAAAGTTTTGTTTGCCACTGAACAGGTAAAAGAATCGGCAGCAGACAAGAAAAAAAAAAATCAAAAATATGACTCAAGATCCTTTCAATCTGAGAACAGAACAGTAAAAGTCATGAAACAGAAGTCCCCGGCATAAATGTATATGTATTGCGCCTAACTTAGCTAATGAAGAACTGAAAGTGTTAGACAGTCGTGGTCAACTCTTTGTGACCCCATAGACTGTAGCCTGCCAGGCTCCTCTATCCATGGAATTTCCCAGGCAAGAATACTGGAGTGGGTTGCCGTTTCCTTCTCCAAGGGATCTTCCTGACCCAGGGATCAAACCCTGGTCTCCCACATTGCAGGCAGATTCTTCACCATCTGAGCCAACAGGGAAGCCCAGAGCTCCCTCAGCCCTCCTGCGTGCCATGTGAGGTGCAAAGAAGACGGCAGTCTGAACCCAGAACTGCGCCTCATTCGCTGTGAGCATCCAAGCGTGGCAGCCGCCCTGATGTCGTTCATCACCAGATCCTACTCACCCAGGGATTCATCTATACCAGTCCCTGGAAAGGCTTTTATAATTTGCATTTTTCAATTGTATCAAAATCACGTGTGTCATGGTGAATAAAAGCCAAATCTTTCTGTAGAACTGAAATCATCAACAGTGCCTTCTCCCATCCTTCCTTATCCCTGACCCACTCTCCTCACCACTCCTTTAAAAATACTTAGGACACGCATTTCTTTTTCTGAAATCACACACTAACTGCTGTTCATTGATGATCACATGCAGACACTGTTCTCCTCTTCTGACAGCAGATATGGAGATGGTTCACTTACCTCACTGCTGCTGCTCCTCTGCGTTTACTCTTTTGCATTTATGTCTCCTACTAGCATTTCCGTCTTTAGGACCATCTGTGTCAGCCCTCATCTCCTGTTGCAGCCTCGTACTCCCTTCCACTGACCCTTCACCTCTTCCCTTCCCAGTTTACAACCTCTGTGACCTCTCAAGATTGTTATCGTTTTCTAATATTTGTAATACAATTATAATGATAGTGAAATTAGAAGCGTTCTTCCACCTGGCACTTTATAAACATAGACTCAAAAAAGGACTTGATGAAGAATGAATAGAGAATGAGGATTGTGTAGTTTACAGCTCAAGCATGCATAATTACTTGCCAAAAATTTTGCATACCATGGATTAATGGGCTTGAATTGGCTCTTCTAAATGAGCTTTGAACATCTCTTTATTTAGAATTGTGGAGAGCTTTAGCCAGCTGGGTCAATCTGTTGCAGGATTTCCTGGTCCTGTTCTATGGGTCTGGTGGACCTACTTCCTAGTTTTATTCCACACTTGCTGACCCTCCAGGGGTGACTTAAGCTGTTCTCAGGCGTTTGCACCTCCAGTCACTCCAGGTTTCAATTTCTATGAATAAATTCCTTTAACCTCTAAGAATGTCTTGCAGGGCAGGCAAAATACCTGATTCAGGTTTTACATAATCCAGAAAGTCTCCTTTTATTAATTATGTGTATCTGCTCCCCCAAATCTTAATAATCATAATTATTGTGGACACACAGGGCATAACACACTCTGTGCAGCTTCCAGTTTACTGTCTCATTTGCCATCTCTTATTTCTCATCCAAATGTCCACTTCTCAGGGCTGGGTTCGCTCGAGGCCTGTGCTAGTCACTCTCTACCCTATGACTCTGTTTTATTCTCACTGTAGCTCTCATCCCCATGGGAAATTGAGCCATTTATGCCTTTATGAAACTCACCCTTCTAGCAGGTGCGTGCATGCGTGCTAAGTCACTTAGTCATGGCTGACTCTTTTCAGCCCTATTGACCACAGTCCACTGGGCTCCTCTATCAGTGGGATTTTCCAGGCATTAATACTGGGATAGGGATGTCTTGGCAGGGGGCTTCTTTACCACTAGCGCCTCCTGGGAAATGGCTGTAGAAGGTGAGCTTTGAGCACACAGGCACTTGTTTGGCCTTCTATCTTTCTGTGTCTGGAAGCCGGGCACTGCCTGCAGCAGGCTGGCTCAGTGAGGGTGGCTGGTGTCCACCACCATCCACTCTCCTGCCTCCTGGTGCAAAACAAGTTATGTTTTCCAGCAGCACAAACTGAAGCTTGGCAGGCTCCATCCCTGGGGATTCTGATTTAGAAGATCTCAATGGGCCTCGAGGGTTTGCATTTCTAACAAGCTCACAGCATCATTCAGTGGAAACTGTGTCCCACGGCCGACCATATGTCCTTCTTTGTGCCAGTACATCTGTGGCTGCAAGAACTGAGAGATCCTGTTGTTTTGTTCTATTGTTTAACTACTTAACACTTTTCTGTAATATCCTCCAAAGGAATGTAGCCCACAGCATCTCTTCTCCCGAAACACAGGAAACAAGTGTACCAGGACTTGGTCAGAGGCTGTTTGAGCAATCAGTTCACCTGGAATATCTCAAATCCACCTTCCGCTTTATCCCAGAATGGAGCCCCTGCACTTCACCTTCTTCCTGTCTGAGAACAAGGACTTGCCCACCTGGGGCCCATGGCAAGCTATTTGAGAGGGCCTTTACATGTCTTCTTGAGATGGCACTTGTACTGTCTTGGGGTCTTAATCCAAGTTCTAAGCTAGCCTGGTTTAAACGGAGCTTGGAGACCTGGCTTACCACCCAGCCTGTGCCGGGACTGATGCCCTACAGGCCTGTGTCTTCTGCTTCAGCCAGAGGGGCTTAAGGCGATGGTGTGAGAAAAACAGGCCACTAGAAAGTAAGATGTGTGTCTCAGGAAGAATGGGGATGAACTCAGAGTTTTGCATCTTCCCATCAGAGAAAAGAACTAAAATGATTAACTTAAGATACCTTTGTGACTGCCAGTAACCTTTTACTGCGATGTAGACTTGCCTGCACGTATTCCCCAGCCGAAAGGATGAATAAACTCACCTCCCACTCCCACTCCCACTCTTTGGAACAACTTCTCAGAGCTCCTGAGAGGTTGCCTCCCAGGCTACAGTTCTCAACGTGTGTGTGTGTGTGTGTTAGTTGCTCGATTGTGTCTGACTCTTTGTGACCTCATCAACTGTAGGCCACCAGGCTCCTCTGTCCATGGGATTCTTCAGGCAAGAACACTGGAATGGGTTGACATTCCCTTCTCCAGGGGATCTTCCCAACCCAGGGGTCAGACCCAGGTCTCCTGCACTGCAGGCAGATTCTTTACCATCTGAGCCCCTAAGGAAGCCCACAGTTCTCAATAAGACCTTGAATAAAACATCTCACAACTCTTATGTTGAGCATTTTTCTTTCAGTTGACGCATGTGAGTTACCTCTGCAATCAAGGTTCATCAAAAACCCTTTAGGATCTCATTCTGTAAGATCCCTGGGATCCCTGGGTGTCTACTCTGGTCTGAGAAAACACCTCTATAAATAGGAGTTGACTCTGGGACCCTAATTAAGTTGGGAAGAAATAAGTAGAGAAGAAGTATTTCACATTTTGCAGACAGAATTAAATGAATAAGATCAAGTAGTGTCTTTTTCACAGAACTTTCAATTTAACACTGAACCACGGGTCTTGTAAGCCTTGCTAAGACACCATGATATTAATCCATACAACTCTCACTATTATCTGGGCTTTGCCGAGAACTCAAAATAGTAAACTATAAAACACACGTCAAGGACTGTCAGATCCTAAAAGCGGTGCTAGAACATTTCCCCAAGGACTGACCAGATGCTGTGAAGTGAGTTCTCCCAACACTAACAAGTCACCCACCCCAGGCAGCGTGAAGCATGCTGAGGAATGCTGGGTGGGATTGAAGAGGGAAGAGGGAGAATTTGGAGGAAGAGCTGGTATTTGCTGGGACCACTTCCCTCCCTTGCAGGAGGCCAAAGGAGGGGCTCTGAACAACCTAGGGAGCTGTGCTCCTCTGGGACTCAGGGCTCACAGGACTGCTACATTAGTCAGTCCAGCAAATGTACGCAGGCGTCACAGTGGCTGATGTGAGTGTTGGCTCTGCTTCCTGCAGCAACTTGAGCTTGGGTGTGGTCCTCAGTGTCTCCACGCCTTTGCTTCCTCATCTGTAGAGTGGGGTCACAGAGGACCCATGTCCCAAAACAGTCATGAGGATTTAATGATGCTTGTGAAGAAACAGCGCCTGACACGTGGTGGTGCTGTATGTGTTAGGAAGTCACTAATTCATCCTTGAGTGCCAGGATTGTGTCTGTCATTGGGGAAGCACCAGATAACTGAAGGACACAGCTCTTTGTGATTCTGATAGTTGTCAACTGTGATCTGAGCATCTCTGATGTCAAGATGCTTCATTTTTAAACATCTTTCCAACTCTAACATTCTATTGAAAAGGGAAATATTACTACATTGATAAAGCATGTATCAATTCAATGTTATTTTCCCACTGTGTGATGGTTAATTGTAAATGTCAAGTGCCTGGATCATTGTTCCTACATATTTGGCCACCAGTCTAGATGTTGCTGTGAAGGTATTTTTAAGATGGGATGAACTCTTAAGTCAGTAGGCTTTGGGAAAAGCAGAGTACCCTCCACAAGGTACTTATCCAATGATGGCCTTATCCAATCAGCTGAAGGCCTTAAGAGAAAATTACAATTCAGATAACTCTGATGCAGGTGGTTTGAGGATCAGAGTTTTGAGAAATAGGGTCTAGTCCCTTATTAAATTTCAAACTCAGAACTTTTAAAATATATCACAGTTTAATTGAATAAAGTACCTGAAGTTTTTCATTCTTTGCCATTGTAGATGAGATGAGAAAAAAGGACTTAGTAATAGTGATGCTAGATTTTTATAAAATGCAGCACATTTTTACAAAATGTGCAAAATGTTCTTTGAATAGGAGCAGATTCCTTTATTTAGCATTTCTCACCTACTCCTTAATTTCACATTAGAGTCCTGAATTCTTCATCTATTTTGTAATTGACTGAGAAGCTTCAAACAACTGAGGTGCATGCACTCAAATCATCAGTCATTTGGATCTATGCAATGAGTACAGTTTTGTACATTGGGATTTTGTTCATTGCTTTGCAATCAGCATGAAAGACAGTCCAACAATGTTTTAACTTGTTGAATCAAAAATAAGAAAAAAAATTCATGATGGATCATGCTTTTAAGACAAATGTTTTTAGCCATAAGTTATATAATAGTACATGAAAGAGTGTTTTGTGCTTTTTTTGAATCGATAAATGTGGGTGTGTTTGTGGGTAAATTTACCTGAGGCTCAACCTCTAACTTTATCCTTATGTAATTATTAGAAAATAGCTCATATGAAACACTTTTAAAAAGTACCATAAATAAATGTCACATCTCACAGAAACCATGACTTTTCCAAAGATGAAAATGACAGGAAATAGGACTGTTGAATTCTAGGAAGCTGTTGTCTATACCAAGGACAATGGCCTTTTAAACTTCAACATTCCTTCTAAGTCGTGCCTTGTCAGATAAGCCCGTGGGCCAGTAGGTGGTTACACACACAGGGACTTTGGGTTCTGTTGATGGATTGTGAAAGCTCTGCCCTTTTCGAAATGCTCGAAGTCACCATGTGTCAGAGCCCAGCACCCTCCTTGAAAACAAGAAGGAATGTACTAATGAAAAAGTCAATATTTCTTTCCTTGAAATATTTTTTTCCTAAAGAAATGCCTTTTTAGTAAAAAAGAAAAGAAAATCATCTTTCTGTCTTCCACTATATCATAACAGAGCCTTTACAGTTTCTTTTGTTCTAGTAAGGTGAGACCATCCTTCCCTCGTTAGAAGGATTAATTCAGGAAAATAACAGATGGTAAGAATTGTGTGTGAAAGGCAGGGGCTCACAGCAACCACAGCATCACACTGTGTGGGAGAGAGAAGTTGTGACCCCTCCCTTCTTTAACACAGTCTGAGAGACTTCCCTGGCAGCTGAGTGATTAAGACTCTGAGCTTCCGATGCAAGGCGAGCTGGTTCGATCCCTGGTCAGCAAACTAAGATCCCACATGTGGAGTGGCAATAAAGAAAAAAAGAAAGAAAGGTCATCATAGATCATTCATATTAAAATATATATGAATTAGATAAAAAAATAAAATAATCTGAGGAGAGAGAGAAGATGCACAGAGGCGGTAGCAAGTGGGGGTGACAGGGGTGCTGTTAAATGAAACAGCAGGAGGGCCCAGACGCTGTAAGCGCCTGCAGGCTGTGGGTGATTTCACTCAGGAGTTCTGGCCACTAAGTTCAGTGGTCACACATGTTGTCTTGCTGGGGGCCATCGTGAGGAACTCCACCCGTGGCAAAGGTCATGAGGAAGGAAGCTTGGCATACACAAAGGCGTGATCAAGCCTCAGGAAACCCCCTGTTCCCGAGCATCTACCCCCAAAACCAGAGTACTTTACGGGGGCTCTGCCCCATAACCATTTCTCTCGGGGAAGGAGTTAACTTGCAGCTCCAGTTAATAAAAATTCCTGGGCGTGACAAGAGTGTTTCAACTTACGAACTCTGAAGGTTCTCTGGCCTGCCTGATCAGGTTCGTCCTGCCACATGTGATTGTTTTTCAGCCTCCCAACTGTGAGAGGCACGGGATTCTTTAAAACTTTCTAAATACAGACTCTTTTGAGAAGTTAGAAGATTATTAGTATAGTATTAGTGGGTTGATTAGGAATTATATTGGTGAAGGGTTTTTTCATTTGTAATTTGCCAATAATTACTGCTAATTCCCTGCCCTGGGTGTGACAAGGGTGTCTCAGGTCAAACCTCTCTGCTGACAGACTAGCTTGTGTGACAACCTCACAACCATAAACAGCACAGAGAGTTTGGAGTATTAGCATAGGGCTTTTCTCATTGTTGAGTCAATGATTGCCGCCAGGCCTCCATATCCTTAGACACCTGGGAATACATTAATCAATGTATTTGGAATATAGCAAAGGAAATATAGTAGTTTTTGATGTTAGCAATACTAGACTTTTTGAATTAATGAATTTTCTCTTTTGTTATAGATCACTGTACTTTGTTATAAATCACTGTGTCCTTGCTAGGTAAAAATGTAACTTTATCACTATCTTAAGACTAAATAGATCTTAAAGAGAACATTGGTGAAAGGTTTTCATTTGTTGGGCTAATGTTTGCTGCTAAATCTCCATATTCCCTGCCCTTATAATGAATATAACTAGCATATAGGAGAAATAAGTATTAACCTTTAAGATTAATCATGTTAACCTTAGGTTAAGTAAATTCCTTTCCTAGTTGTAACTCACTACACCCTCACCCTATAGGAATGCAACTTTATTTGGAGGGTGGCGCCTGATTTAAGAAAAAATCACCCCTGGAAAAATAAGTTTTCTGGTTAACTGACCGTTATCAGAAAGAGCCATAAAATGTCAGCAGACCTCATGGCCAGAAGATGATGTAAAAACCCATAAGACCTTTGTATAATTTTATGTGAAGCACCTGATTGTGACAAGGGTCAGGTCTGCTGACCCCGCGTGACTCTGTATTCATCCCTATGTATAACAAAAGGTATATAAACAAACCTGAAAAATAAATCGGGTCAGTTTCTGGAAAGACTGATTCCCCCGTGTCGTTTCTTTCTTGCTCCCCATTTTTCTGGCTGAATTCCCATCTGGAGTGTGGGGCCCTCCAAGTCTACTTACTTGCCCCGCTTTCAAGCCCACGCGTGAAGGAGCCCAAGGAGGGGCACCTTCCGATATTCAAGTGGCCCCGGTGGCCCAACGTAGATGGTGCAAATTCCTTGTCTTGGAATTTTATTGGTATCCCACGTAAACCAAGTTATTCAGCCTCTTTTTCTCTCCTACTATTTTCTGGCTGAATTCCCATCTGGTGCAGGGGTACCCACCAAGCCTGGGCTTCTAAGATCGGAACGGGGGGACCTCAGTGCCTCCTCTCCTTCGGGAGAACGGGAAGATGCCTGCGGCCTACGTAGGTGGTGATTGGTATTCCATGTAAACCAAGTTATTCGGCCTCTTTTTCTCTGCTAATTTTCTAATCCCTCTCTATCTGTAATTAATTAAGTTTTTTCCAGGACGCCAATTCCATCCCCACCTTCGAATTACCCTGGATCCAACAGGGTTGGACCCCAGCATTGCCTAATTAGTTCTGCCTTCTTAAGTCGCTTTTTATTAAGTTTTTAAAAGACAGGAAAAAGAATGATTTACACTAAGAGAAATGAATGCTGATAACCCACAAATTAGAACAGTCTCCTTGCTAAGAATATATTTGTGAAACATTTTATATTCTCATTCATGGATCAGAATATGAAGTTACCTTTTAAATGTACTGATTGCATTCTGCTTTTTCTTTCTGTAAATTTTAACAGCATGTCATTTCTTGGGGGAATGAGCAAATAGATAAGAACAGAAAAAGCTTGACCTCCAGTTCTGTACTGAATATTTATTCCAGTTCCTGGATTATGCAAATATTTAACCAGGTAGAAACTATCCTAGAAATACAGATTTATTGGTGTAGTTTATTTTACTTGCAATGAGATTAATAGCTTCTATTGGATATACTTTGTGATTGAGAATTCCAAAAGGAAAACTTATAAAATATATATATTTTTAAATTTCAAACCTCTATTGTGTGTGTGTGTGTGTATGAAATTTGGTAGAAGGAGTTAGGTGAAGGAACCATGAAATCCATTTTTTTTTTTTGCCATTATCTAACATTCTTTATTTTTAAATTTATTTTATTCAAGTATAGTTGACCTACAATGCTGTTAATTTCTTCTATATAGCCAAGTGAGTCAGTTACACACACATACATATATATTTTTTTTCATACTCTTTTTCCTCATGGTTTGTCATAAAATATTGAATATAGTTCCCTGTGCTATAGAGTAGGACCTTGTTGTTTATTCATTCTGTATATAAAAGTTTCTGTCTGCTCATCCTGAATGCCCAGTGCTTCCCTGGCCCACATCCCCTCCCCCTTGGCAAGCACAAGTCTTTTCTCTAAGTCTATGAATCTGTTTCTGTTTGTGTCATATTTTAGGTTTCACATATAAGTGATATCATCATGGTATTTGTGTTTCCCTGTCTGACTTCATTTAGTATGATAGTTTCTAGATGCATCATGTTGCTAAAAAATGGCATTATTTTATTTATTGTGGCCAAAAACTCTACCCTTCTTAATCTTTTATTCATTAATTAAATAGTACATCACCCTATACGTGAGACAGTGAAAGAGACACAGATGTAAAGAACAGACTGTTGGACTCTGGGAGAAGGCGAGGGTGGGATGATTTGAGAGAATAGCATTGAAACATGTATACCATCATAAATGTGAAATAGATCGCCAGTCCAGGTTCGATGCATGGGACAGGGTACTCAGGACTGGTGCACTGGGATGACCTTGAGGGATGGGATGGGGAAGGAGGTGGGAGGGGGCTTTAGGATGGGGAACACATGTACACCCATGGCTGATTCATGTGAATGTATGGCAAAAAACCACCACAGTATTGTAAAGTAATTAGCCTCCAATTAAAATAACAAAAAAATAGTACATCAAGAAAGCAAGTTATCTGATTACAGAATAGATTGGTCACAGAAAGCTAAATCTATTCTTTAACACAGCTCCTTAACCAGGATGGAGTGCTGGCTGGGAGCAGATGGTCCTTGTTGTTTTAGTAACATCATAGGGACTGTCCCCGGAGAAGGCAATGGCACCCCACTCCAGTGCTCTTGCCTGGAAAATCCCATGGACGGAGGAGCCTGGTAGGCTGCAGTCCATGGGGTTGCGAAGAGTCGGACATGACTGAGAGACTTCACTTTCACTTTTCACTTTCATGCATTGGAGAAGGAAATGGCAACCCACTCCTGTGTTCTTGCCTGGAGAATCCCAGGGATGGGGGAGCCTGGTGGGCTGCCGTCTATGGGGTCGCACAGAGTCGGACACGACTGAAGTGACTTAGCAGCAGCAGCAGGGACTGACCCAAACCACTGTGGCTGCCATGGACTGGCGCTCCTAAAGGAGGCTTCAGTCTCAGGGATCCAGCTCCGGCCTCCACGGCACTGTTTCTGTGAAGGAAATGAAAGGTTTTGAAAACCTAAGATGCAGGTTGCTTCCAGAAAGACAGCTTAATTGCCACATTGTTTAAAAATCTGGAAATGGAATCCTCTCTAATAAATTAAATACAACAAATCCACTGGAGATTGAAAAAAGAAGAAATGAGACTAAATTGCAATGGGAGACATTTGGTTTAAATAGAAGAAAGACTTTTTTAACAGAAAAAGTGTCTGGACATAGCAAACAGGTCCCTGAATAGGGCCTAAGAAATCTTTCTCCCACGGCATCTGTAATAATGTGGCAGAAAGCCATGTTTTGAAATGGCTAAAGTATTTTAAAAGTTAAAGAAAAGAATTCTTTTCCAGGAAATTGACAGTCTTCTGTTCAAATAATTTTGAGTGTCAAAAGTACTTTTTTCAAAAGTAATTCAAAAATAATTTTGAACTCATTGTTATCTTCCATATTGCACATGTGTGTGTGTGTTCAGTCGCTTCAGTTGTGTCGGACTTTTTGTGACCCCACAGGCTGTAGCCCGCCAGGCTCCTCTGTCCTTGGGATACTCCAGGCAAGAATACTGGAGTGGGTAGCCATGCCCTCCTCCAAGGGATCTTGTTGACCCAGGGATCAAACGGTGTCTCCTGCATTGCAGGCAGATTCTTTACCCACTGAGTCACCTGGGAAGCCCCTTTCATATTGCATGAGACCTCATTTTCATTCTTTCCTGGTCACTATTTGTTATTATAATATTCAAAAGAGAATTGTATTAGGTTTTTTCTTTTTACTTTGTGTGATTTTTTTTAAATTATAGTAAAATACATAGAACATAAAATTTACCATTTTAACCATGTTTAAATGTACAGTTCAGTAGCACTAAGTATATTTTACATTGTTGGGCAACTATTCCTGCCATCACCTCCAAAACGTTATTATCTTCCCAAACTGAACCTCTGTCCCCGTGAAATGCTAATTCCACCTCCCCAGTCCCTGGTCCCGACCATTTACTTTCTGTCTCTATGAATTTGACTCCTCTTTGTGTCTCACACAAGTGAGACACAGTATTTGTCTTTTTGTGACAGACGCTTCACTCAGCATGATACTCTCAACATTCAGCTGTGCCGTTGCCTGTCTCAGAACCCCCTTCCTTTCTAAGGCTGACGTTCCACTGTAAGTACATACTGCCTTTCGTGTGCCCGTTTATCCACTGATGACTGTTAGGTTGCCTTCCACCTCTTGGCCACTGTGATTAACGCTATTGTGAACTTGAGTGTACTAATGTCTGAGTTCCTGCTTTCAATTCTTTTAGGCTATTTTCTCAGAAGTGGAATTGCTGGATCATATAGTAATTCTGTGTTTAGTTTTGTCTAACGGGGGCTTCCCTGGCAGCACAGTGGATGGGAATCTGCCTGCCAAGGCAGGGGACACGAGTTCAACCCCTGATCAAGAGAGATCCCACATGCCATGGGGCAACCAGTGCCTGTGCACCACAGCTATTGAAGCCTGAGAGCCTCAGAGCCTGTGCTCCACAACAGGAGAAGCCACCTCAATGTGGAGAGCAGCCCTCTGCTCACCACAACCAGAGAAAGCCCTCTTGCAGCAACAAAGGCTCAGCACAACCAAAATTAATTAATTAATAAAAAGTTTTGTCTGAGGAATTGGCATACATGTTTCTGCTGCTGCTGCTGCTAAGTTGCTTCAATCGTGTCTGACTCTGTGCGACCCCATAGACGGCAGCCCACCAGGCTCCCCCGTCCCTGGGATTCTCCAGGCAAGAATACTGGAGTGGGTTGCCATTTCCTCCTCCAATGCATGAAAGTGAAAAGTCAAAGTGAAGTCGCTCAGTTGTGTCCAACTCTTAGCGACCCCGTGGACTGCAGCCCACCAGGCTCCTCCATCCATGGGATTTTCCAGGCAAGAGTACTGGAGTGGGGTGCCATTGCCTTCTCCACATGTTTCTACTTTTCTCCATCTTTTGTAGTCCCACCGCTGATGCACAACCATTCCAGTTTCTCCACATCTTGGCCCACACTTGCAGCTTTCTGCTTTATTTTTTCATGAGAGCCATCCTAATGAGAAGCGATTTCTCCTTGTGGCTTTGATTTTCATTTACTTAGTAGATAGTGTTGTTGAGCATCTTTTTTTTTGCTTATTGGCCACCTGTGTGTCTTCTTGGGAGAAATGTTTAGTCGAGAATTTTGCCCTTTAAAAATTAGGTTGATGGGTTTTTGTTGTTGCTGTTGTTGAGTTTTAGTTCTTTATATTTTCTAGATATTAATCCCTCATCAGATATATAATTTGCAAATATTGGGTGTGGAACACGGTTGGAGTAAAAGTTTAAAAAATTCCAGTGAAAATATTCTAGTGGGAGTCAGATCACAAGCACTCAGCTGGTGTCCCAGAAATCGGCCCCTGCTTCACTCTGTGTCACTGTTTGCTTTGGCTCTGCACTGAGAGCGAGGTTCCCCAGCTGGGTCTCCAAGTGGAATGATTTAAGTCATCGCAGCCAGGCTGGCACCACCAACGGTTCCCAGCACCTGTCTGAAGACTTGTTTTCAAGACCCTTGCGTGAACTTGAACCAGTCGTTCACACTCTTGGGGCCTTATTTTTCCATCTCCAAACTCTCCTTTCATTCTCACCTCTTCAGTGAAGTTATGCAACCAGCACTCCTGGTTCTTGTTCTTGATATTGAAGAGGCTATTTCTAGAACTCACTAGGGCAGAAAATCCAGTTCATCGTAGAGAATGTCCTCACGACGTGCAGTGGCTTGCAGACTGAGTTACATTCAGAATCGTTAACCGTATACTTTCTCCTTCTCTCTCCAACCTCATGTTTTATTTTTTACGATCTTAAAATGTTATGTAGCACCATTAATATATTTTGAAACCAACATTTTTACATTCTTTCATGTACGGTCACTCAGGATACTAATTTTATTAGCAAATTAATTGCATTCAATGTTAATCTTGTACAAGTTATTAACATTTTATTGCCAATAATTTCCAAAGACCATTTAAATTAATAAGCACTTGGTATCCAACATTAAACACCCATGTTTGGATGGTAATTTCTCCTTGCATAAATCACATTTCAGTGCCCACTAGGCCTGTCTGAAATCACTAGAAGCTTCACGTTATGGTGCAGCTTCAGACACAGCGTGTTCAGATGGGAGTCCATGGAGGTCACTGCACTAGAAGTGTGCTGACCAGTCTCAGCGATGATTATGGTGAGTGCATCACCACTGACATTCCTGTCTCGCTGTCTGGTAGCAACACGGGTTCATACACCCTTACCACACACAGCTCCGGGCTCCCCGCTTGCTAGCTCTCTTCCACTAAGGTCTCTGACAAGCTTTCCATCAATTTTTCTTGCTATTTAGAGCTAAAGGGCTTCCCAGGAGTCTCACTGGTAAAGAATCCATCTGCCCATGCAGGAGACCTGGGTTCGATTTCTGAGTTGGGAAGATCCCCTGGAAAAGGGAGTGGCAACCCACTCTGGTATTCTTGCCTGGAGAATCCCATGGGCAGAGAAGCCTGGTGGGCTACAGTCCGTGGGGTTACCAGAGTCGGACACGATTGACCTACTGAGCACCCATTTAGAGCAAAGTGGACGTTGAAACACTCTGATGGTTCTTAAAGGGCTTCTTTAGGGGGCAAGAGAGGCTTTTGCCCAGAGACTTGTTTGGTTAAAGGGCTAAAATGCTCCAAAGACCCCGCAGATGTTAGCACCTGCCTGCCAGTCACCCTGGATCTTTGGTCCCTCCTCCTGGTGAGTGTTACCCTGGTGGGAAAGACCACACTCCACATGGCTCCTGGCCCCTCAGTGCTGCTGAAACAACCCGAGTAGCAGCCTAACACTTCGTTTTATGTTCTACTTGAGTGGGCTGGCTAAGAGACAACTTCAAAGCTTTCTCCCAGACTTGTGTCCAAGGTTACTTGTTTATGTACTAGTTTATTATTTTCTTTCCTTAGTGTGCATCCACTGTAGGATGTATCAGTCAGAGATAAGACTTTAAAGTATTTCCATAGGGGGACAGTATTTTTGTACACTATGTGGGTAATGTAAATAATATTCTTCTTGTTTTCACTTTCCCATTTCAATTAGCTCATTGAAAAAGCCAAATCCCCTTTAAAGAACCCTAAAGCTAAATGTTTACACTATCAGCGCATTGGGACATTGATGGCCTTGGGTCTGCCTGCCTCCAGAGGTAGGTTCCGGCTGAGACAGAAGAGATAGCTACCAGGTTTTGCCCCTTGGTGGATCAGAAGACAGCCCTGCCCCACCCCTCATTTCCATGCAGACCTCAAGTAAAACATTGACTTCCTGAGACAACAGCATCGTGGATCAGACGACACACCCAGCCCTACCTCACGGGAGTTTGGCCAAGGCTGCTGCTGCTGCTGCTAAGTCACTTCAGTCGTGTCCGACTCTGTGTGACCCCATAGACGGTAGCCCACCAGGCTCCCCCGTCCCTGGGATTCTCCAGGCAAGAACACTGGAGTGGGTTGCCATTTCCTTCTCCAATGCATGGACAAGGCTCACATATGTTAATAATAATCTTCCTTTATGTCAACTGTCAGGTACGTAAAGCCCACTTTTTAACCAGGGTGGGGTAAAGCCAGACTAGGTAAGAGGAGGTGACTGTTTAATAAAACAGGAAATTGACACAGATAAGGTTAAACAGAGTGAGTGAGACTTCAATCAGGTCTGGGTTTCAGACCCTCTTTTCATTGTGATGTGTGCTCTGAGATCCAGTTCTGGTTACCTTTCGTCTTCTCCGCTCTTCTCCCTCCTGCCCGCTCCTCCTCCCCCAATATGACACCAGGGTCTCAGAATCAAGCATTCTACCTTTCACAGGGTGGGAGGATCAGTCACTAAAACCCTGCAGAATGTGTTCATTGACAAATTAACTTTTGTCCTCGTTTTGTGGGCCACTTCCCTATTTGTTTCCCTGGTGGCTCAGACCATAAAGAATCTGCCTGCAACGTGGGAGACCTGGGTTCGATCCCTGGATTGGGAAGATCCCCTGGAGGAGGGCCTGGCAAGCCACTCAAGTGTTCTTGCCTGGAGAATCCCCTGGACAGAGGAGCCTGGTGGGTTATAGTCCATATGGTCGCAGAGTCAGACACAACTCCCCTTTTTGCCCTAAATCAGACTGGGAATGTCATTCTTACTAATAAACACATCTTTGAGTGGGAGACTGAGTGGCAGGCCGCAGGTGGAGGAGGGGACCTGAGCTGTGCTAAAACACCCTGCCAAAGGTCCGGCATGGGAGCCAAAGCCCTTCAGACACTGTGTGCTGGAGCCTCGGCC
>SJYT01004627.1:0-10531 GCA_006410635.1 Cephalophus harveyi | reverse complement strand
CACTCGCTAAGTCGTTCATGTCTGACTCTTTGTGACCCCGTGTGTTGCAGTCCGCCAGGCTTCCCTGTCCTTCACTATCTCCCAGAGTTTGCTCAAACTCATGTCCACTGAGTCGATGATGCTATACAACCATCTCATCCTCTGTTGACCCCTTCTCCTTTTGCCTTCAGTCTTTCCCAGCATCAGAGTCTTCCCCACTGAGTCAGTTCACCACAATTTGAAAGCATCAGTGATTTGGCATTAAGTCTTCCTTAATTCACAGTAACTCACTCAATTCTCACAATGACCCTATTGGGGGGGGGCGGGTGGTCAATAGTTGTCTTGACCTAGTTGACTAATACAACTAGGATGACTCGTGCATCCTACTTGTATTAGTTCCTGTTTCTGCTTAAGGCAATACTAAATTGGTTATCTTACAGTTTCGGAACTCAGAAATCAGAAATGAGTCTTAAGGGACACAGTGGTCAATAGTTGTCTTGACCTAGTTGACTAATACAACTAGGATGACTCGTGCATCCTACTTGTATTAGTTCCTGTTTCTGCTTAAGGCAATACTAAATTGGTTATCTTACAGTTTCGGAACTCAGAAATCAGAAATGAGTCTTAAGGGACACAGTCAAGGCTGAGTCCCTTCGCTGTTCACTTGAAACTACCACAACATTGTTAATCGGCTACACCCCAATACAAAATTAAAAGTTCAAAAAAAATAAGGAATCAGAAACATTTAATAAAAAAGAATGAAGGAGGGATCTTGTCTGATTATTTTTAATTGAAGGATAATTGCTTTATTGTGTTGGTTTCTACCAAACATCAACATGAATTAGCCATAGATTCACCTATGTCCCTCCCATCGTCTGATTCTTAAGCCACACACGCACATGGTGCCCAGCTTCTTCTGACCCACCCACCCCATCTGTGTCCCTGTAGTCTCTCTAGAGTGGTGCATTCTCTGCTACTCCTGAGCCTTGCTCAGGAGGCTGGTATTCAGTTTGGGTTTAGGTACAGGAAACTCTTTGAGGCGCTCTGTGGCTTCAGCTGCCCAGAGACACCATTGAGTCATTTCCTCTTTGGGGACCTGCAGTCTCTCTGCAATGGGGAACAGGACTTCAGCCTCTTCTAGGTTATTATTCAATGTCTTTAACGAGCTTTCAATTCTTTATTGTTGTTCAGTCGCTAAGTCACGTCCGATTCTTTGTGACCCCATGAACTACAGCACATCAGGCTTCTCTGTCCTTCACTATCTCCCATAGTTTGCTCAAACTCATGTCCATTGAGTTGGTGATGCCTTCCAGCCATCTCACCCTCTGTCACTCCCTTCTCCTCCTGCCCTCAATCTTGCCCAGCATCAGGGTATTTTCCAACGAGTCAGCTCTTCACATTAAATGGCCAAAGTGTTGGAGCTTCAGCTTCAACATCAGTCCTTCCAATGACTATTCAGGGTTGATTTCCTTTAGGATTGACTGGTTTGATCTCTTTGCAGTCCAAGGGACTCTCAAGAGTCTTCTCCAACACCACAGTTCGAAAGCATCAATTCTTCGGCACTCAGCCTTCTTTATGGTCCAACTCTCACATCTGTACTTGGCTACTGGGAAAACCACAGCTTTGACTTTATGGACCTTTGTTGGCAAAGTGATGTCTCTGCTTTATTTCAATTCTTTAGATGTGTTTTGTAGTGATCTGGGTTAAGTTACATTTTTCTAGAAATGTGGATATTTTATCTACATTTTCTCAGTGATGGGGGAATAGATGTTATATTGGTGAATAAAATTTTCATCATTCTCTATGTCTTAACGCTTCTTCAACCTCTGCAGCCTCAATAATTATATCCCCTTTCTCACTGATAATACTTTTTAATTTTTATTTTTTGGCTGTGCTGGGTCTTTGTTACTGTGTGCAGGCTTTTCTTCAACTGCAAAGAGCAGAGGTCACTCTGTAGTTGTGGTGCACAGGGTTCTCACTGGAGTGGCTTCTCTTGTGCCGGCTTCAGTAGTTGCAGCTCTTGGACTCTAGAGCACAGGCTCAGGAGTTGTGGCACTCGGGCTCAGGTGCTCCGAGGCTTGTGGAGATCTTCCAGGACCAGGGATGGAACCTGTGTTTCCTGCATTGGCAGGAGCAAGGAAGCTTCTGTTTTCTTAATGTTTCTTCAGCATCTGCAGTCTCTGTAATTAGGTCCTCTTTCTCATTGATAATATTTCTAATTTGAAGTTGATCATGTTCCTTCTTTTCAAAACACTAAATACTGGCCATTTAAATTTTTTGAGGAATCGCCACACTGTTTTTCCATTGTGGCTACACCATTTTGCATTCCAACTGGCTCCTCAAATATTTGTTGTGTATTTTTCAGAGGGTCTGTGCATGTTTCAAGATCAAGCTTGTTTACTGTGTGGTTCAAATCTAGATCATTACTATTTTTAAATTGAAGTAGAATTGATTTACAATGTTTCCAGTATACAGCAAAGTGATTCAGTTACATATATATATATAGACAGATATTCTTTTTCAGATTCTTTTCCATTATAGGTAATTACAAGATACTGAATACAGTTTTCTGTGCTATAAATAGGTCCATGTTGATCATCTGTTTTATATATAGTAGTGCATATCTGTTAATCCCTAATTTCCAATTTATCCCTCCCTCCCTTTCCCCTTTGGTAAGCATAAATTTGCTTTCTATGTGAGCCTATTTCTGTTCTGTAAATAAGTTCATTTCAATCATTTTTTTTTTAACTCCATGGGACTTCCCTGGTGGTCCAGTGGCTAAGACTTGGAGCTTCCAATGCAGAAGGCCAGGGTCAGTCCCTGATCAGGCAACTAGATCCCACATGCTACAAATAAGAGTTTGCACATTGCAACTAAAGATCCATGATCCCATGAGCCACAACTGAGACCGAGCACAGCCAAATAAATAAAACACACATGTAAGTGATACATGTGGTATTTGTCCTTCTCTGACTTACTTCATTTAGTATGCTCATCTCTAGGTCTACCCATGTTGCTGCAAATGGCATTATTTCACCTTTTTTACAGCCGAGTAATATTCTACTGTGTGTATATACCACATCTTTATCCATTCATCTGTCGACATTTAGGCTGCTGCCGTGTCTTGGCTATGTCAGTGGTGCTGCTATGAACACTGGAGTGCATGCATTTTTTTCAAGTTAGTTTTCATCTCCTGTGGTATATCCTCACTTTTTGTCTGGTTGGAGTATCAGGTGCTAAGAAGGATGCTGTAAAAATCTACCACTTTGGTGATGTAGTTACCTAATGTAAGGTATTTTAGATACCCCGCCCTCTATTTCAGGTCTTCAAATTCTTTGGAGCATTTTACATCAATAGCACATTTCAATTCATACTATATACATGTTTGAGTACTTCTGTCGATTCTTGCTTTACTTATTGTGATACTATTACTAAGCACATACACATTTAGAACTGTCATATTTTCATGACAAAGACTTAGTTATACCTAGTAACGCTTCCTACATTAAAGTCTATGCAGTCCAGGATTTCCTTGGTGGTCCAGGAGTTACAACTCCGTGCTTTCTCTGCAGGGGGGCAGGTTCCATGCCTCATTGCGGAACTAAAAATCTACATACTGCATTGCCCGGCCAAAAAAAGAAGGCTATGCCATCCAATAATAATAGACTTAAACAAACTTTCTTTCTGGCTGTTGACATCCTTTAATGGCAACTTGTTATACTGTGTAAGTTTAAATGCAAGCAATATGTTTCTGGATTTTAATTTTTCTTAGCCAGCCAGAAAATATTTGTCTTTTAATTCAAGTATTGTACAGATTCCCTGGAGGAGGGAATGGAGACCCACTCCAGTGTTCTTGTCTGGGAAATCCCATGGACAGAGGAGCCTGGCGGGCTACAGTCCACAGAGTTGCAAAGAGCTGGGCAAGACGGCACCCACACTGCCCCACACTGACTGATGGTGTCCAACAGCAATGTAAAGTGTGCCATCTCTCTGATTAAAATTTTTCTAGCAGCCACAATCAAAAGATGAACAAAATGGTGAAATTCATTTTAATAACATGCTTTATTTTACAACATATCCAAAATGTTATCACCTCAAAAAAGAATCAACATAAGTAATATTTTACTTTTTGAAAAATCCCAGGTCTCCAAATTTTGGGGTGCATTTCACACTAACAGCACGCCTCAGTTCAGACCATCCCCATTTCAAATGCTCAGTTGTGACGTATGGCTTGCAGCACTGTATGGACTCACATAGATTTAGACTATCTACATTAATTGCAGTTCCTAATGTGTTCGGATTTATTAGGTACTTTCTGGTGGCCCCTCAGTCGCTATATTTCTTTTTCTCACCTTCCTTGCCTTGTTTGGAATTTTGGTCATTCCATTTTTCTCTTACACTTAGCTTAGAAGTTACACATCCTACTTCTGTTCTTTTGGACATTTTCTGAGACACTTTATCTTCTAATTAATTTTTTATTGTCGTGTAGTTGATTTACATTGTTGCATTAGCTTCTGTAGACACTTTAATTTAGAAAGAAAATCTATCAAAAGTCTGTCCTTATTCAGCCTTCGACTCCAAAAGCCTCCAAAATGCTCTGCCCATTTCCAGTCTCGCCCCCTACAGGCCATTCTCCATAGAGCAGCTAACGTGAGTTTTTGGTAAACTTTTTTTTTTAATATGTAAAATGTACAAAAACATGTAAAGACATCTGTTTAACCAAAAACATTTTAGGATTAAAAAAGTCTTTTTAAACTATTTCAGAAATGAAAATTACTAATCAAAGGGAACAAAAGTCAACTCAAGTATCACAGAGAAGCAAAGAGTAACCAAATTGTAAATTCACTTTTTAAAAACATTGTTTAAACTCTTTAAAAAGTTGTTAAACATTTAAACAAATGTCCATCAACAGAAGAGTGGATAAAGAAGATGTGGTATATATATATAATGGAATATTACTCAGCCATTGAAAAGAATAAAATAATGCCATTTGCAGCAACAATGGGTGGACCTAGAGATTAAAATACTGAGTGAATTAAGTCAGACAGAGAAAGAGAAATATCACATGATATCATTTATATGTGGAATCGAAAAGAAGAGATACACAAATGAACTTATTTACAAAACAGAAACAGACTCACAGACTGAGAGAGCAAACCTACGGTTACAGGGCTGGGTGCGGGTGGAGCTTTAGGGGAGGGATAGTTAGGGAGTTTGGGATTGACATGAACACACTGCTGTAATTAAAATGGATAACCAGCAAGGATCTACTGTAGAACACAGAGAAATCTGCCCAATATTCTACAACCAAATTGGGAAAAGAATTTGAAAAAGAATAGATACTTGTATAACTGAACTACTTTGCTGTACACCTGAAATTAACACACTGTTAATCAGCTAAATTCCAATATAAAATAAAAAGTTAAAAAATAAACAATTTATTTTTTAACTAAGGTAGGACTAACATACAAAGCAGCCGTACATGTTTAATGTGTGTATTTCTATGAATTTGAAGATAAATACCCTTAAAACCATCACCATAAACAATGCTATAAACTTAACCATCACCTCTAAATGCTTCTTTTCTGTATTTTTATAATTTAAGATATACTCACGTAGAAAAATGTTTAAGTATACAGTACAGTATTTTTAACTCTATGTATTATGCTTTGCATAACTCTGTGACCAACTCGTGCCAAACTCTGTGACCCTATGGACTGGGGTCAGCCAGGCTCCTCCGTCCATGGGACTTCCCAAGCAATAATACTGGAGTGAGTTGCCATACCTTCCTCCAGGGAACCTTCCTGACCCAGGGACCCAACCTGTGTCTCTTATGTCCCCTGCATTGGCAGGTGGGTTCTTTACCCCTAGTGCCACCTGGGAAGCCCTCATAATGCTATATAGTAGATCTTGGGACTTATTCATCTTCCATAACTGAAACGCTATACCAGGTAAACAGTAACTCCCCATTCTCCCTCCCTGGCACTCACAATTCTATATCCTGTCTATAAATTTGACTACAAATCCCTCACATAAGTGGAATTATACAGTATATGTCTTTCTCTGTCTGGCTTATTTCAAGTAACATTATAACCTCCAAACTCATCCATGTTGTAGCAAAGGGCAGAACTTCCTTCTTTCTTAAGCCCGAAAAAGACTCTACTGTGTGTGTGTGTATATATATATACATATATATGTAATATTTCCTTTATCCATTTATTCATTGATGATCACATAGGTTGTTTCTATAGCTTTGCTATTGTAAATAACTCATCAATGAATGTAAAAGTACAAGTATCTCTTTGAGATCCTGACTCCAATTATTTTGAGTTTATATCCAGAAGCAGGACTGCTGGATGGTACGGTAGTTCTATTTTTAGTTTTATGAGGCACCTCCATACCGTCTTCCATTTGGGCTGCACCATTCTGTATTCCCACCAACACACACACACACACACACACACACACTCATACCAAGCTATTGATTGGGATTTCACTGAATCTATAGATCAATGGATGTTGATGTAGAATTAATGTTTTCATGGGGACTTCCCTGGCAGTCCAGTGGTTAAGATTTTGTGCTGCCAATGCAGGGGGCACAGGTCCAATACCTGGTCAGGAAACTAAGATCCCATGTGCCATGCAGCATGGCTAAAAAAAGAAAATGTTTTAACAATATTGTCTTCCAATCCATGATCACAGTATATTTTTCTATTTGTTTAGATTTTAATTTTCTCAATAATGCCTTTTTATTTGCATTTGTGTTTATTCTGTGTAGAATTCTTGCACTGCTCTCATTAGATTCAATCATAGGTATTTAATGTCTTTTGATGTGATTGCAAATGGCATCATTTTCAAATGTCTTTTTCTAGAGTTGTTGGCACCAGGAAACACAATTGATTTTTGTGTTTTGATTTTATATTCAGTGACTTTGCTATATAAATTATATATTAAATCTGTGCACAGATTTTTTTTCAATTTTTTACATATACAATAATGTGATCTGCAGATGGTGACTTTTATTTCTTCCTTTACAATTCTTTTGCTATATTCTTTTGTCCCATTGTACTGACTAGGACCTCCAGTGCGATGTTAGTAAGAAGTGGTGATATGTGTGTGCATGCTAAGTCACTTCAGTCATGTCTGACTCTTTGCAACCCTATAAACTGTGGCCCACCAGGATCCTCTGTCCATGGGATTCTCCAGGCAAGAATACTGGAGTGCGTTGCCATTTCTACTCCAGGGGATCTTCCTGATCCAGGGATCAAACCTGCATCTCTTATATCTCTTGATTTGGCAGGTAGATTTTTTACCACTAGTGCCACCTGGTAAGCCAGAAATGGTGACAGTAATTCCAGTTTCACTACCCCACCCTTAATTATATTTTTGCTTCAGATATTTTGTTGATATTCTTTAGCAGAGTAAGGGTGCTCTATGCTTTCAGACTGTGGTTCTGGAGAAGACTCTTGAGAACCCCTTGGACAGCAAGGAGATCAAACCAGTCAATCCTAAAGAAATCAACCCTGAATATTCATTGGAAGGACCGCTGGTGAAGCTGAAGCTCCAATACTTTGGTCACCTGATGCAAAGAGCTGACTCACTGGAAAAGACCCTGACACTAGGAAAGATTGAAGACAAAAGGAGAAGGGAATGGCAGAGGATGAGATGGTTAGATATCATCACCAACTCAATGGACATGAATCTGAGCAAACTCCAGGAGATCGTGGAGGACAGGAGAGCTGCAGTACATGAGGTCACAAAGAATCAGACAAGACTGAGCAACTGAACAGCAATAATATATGTCTAGTTTCCTGCAAGTTTTGTCATTAAAAATTGTTAAATTTATCAAATGCTTCCTCTGCATCATTTGAGATAATTTTATTTTTCCTTTATGATGTTCATATGATTAATTACAATAATTGATTTTTGAATGTTAAACCAACCTTGCATTCTTGGAAGAAACCAATTTGGTCATGATTTACTACTCTTTTTACATGTTACAAACACTTGCTCAAAATCATAAGAACTTTTGCATGTAAGTTCAAGAGTAAGATTCATCTCTAATTTTCCTGTCTCATACATCTTTACTGGGGCTTTATTTCAAGGTTATGCTGGTGTCACAAGATGAATTAAGAAAAGTTCTTTCTTCTTCAAACACAGGGATAGTGTGTGTGGTATTGGTGCTATGTCTTCACTCTTAGCAGAAATCACAGTGAAGTCATCTGGGCTTGTAGTTTTCTTGGGGCCAGTTCTTAATTACAAAGACACTTTTTAAAATATGTGTAAGATTATTTACATTTTCTATTTCTTTTGTTTGTTTTTAGTTATGGCATGCAAACTCTTGGTTGCAGCATGTGGGAGATAGTTCCCTGACCAGGCATCAGACCCAGGCCTCCTGCGTTGAAAGCATGGAATCTTAGCCACTGGACCACCAGGGAAGTCCCTCTGTTTCTCTTTGTGCCCATTTTAGTAAGTTGTATTTCTCTAGAAAGGTCTCTGCTGCTCCTGCTGCTGCTGCTAAGTCACGTCAGTCGTGTCTAACTCTGTGCGATCCCATAGAAGGCAGCCCACCAGGCTCCCCCATCCCTGGGATTCTCCAGGTAAGAATTTTCAAAGTTATTAAAATAACGTTTTTTAAAAATCCTTATATTTTAATAGGACTTCCCTGGTGGCTCAGACAGTAAAGCGTCTGTCTACAATGTGGGAGACCTGGGTTCAAGCCCTGGGTTGGGAAGATCCCCTGGAGCAGGAAATGGCAATCCACTCCAGTACTGTTGCCTGGAAAATCCCATGGACAGAGGAGCCTGGTACGCTACAGTCTGTGGGGTCGCAAAGAGTCGGACACGACTGAGCGACTTCACTTCACTTCACTTCACTTCATATTTTAATGACTATAAGACATTATGTATGTATGTAAGACAACCCTTTATCTTTCCTAGTATTGATTATTGTGCTTTCTCTATTTACTCAATGTTGCCAGAAGATTATCCATTTTATTTATCTTACCCAACAACTGGTTTTGTTGATTTTATTGATTATTTCTACTGCAGTTTTTTCCTATTTCATTAACGTTTGTTCTTATCTTTACTATTTTCTCCTTTATATTTTCTTTGGACTTAATTTGGTCTTTTTTTTTAAACTTCTTTAGGTGCTTTATGTTATAGTCAGTCCTTCTTTTTTTCTAATGCATACATTTAAGGCTATAAATTTCCCCATAAGCAAAGCTTTAAACACATCCAAATTTTTCCATGTTACAATTTCAGTATCATTCAGTTCAAAATAGTGCAGGATTTCCACTGTGATTTATTTATTCTTTGGGTTGTTAAGGAATGTATTTCTTAATTTCAAAATGTATAAGTGATAAAATTAAACAAAGAAACTATGGTTCATTCACAAGAAAAAAGACCTCAATAAAAACTTCCCTGAGGAAGTCTACACATTGGAATTACTAGTCAAAGACAAGAAATTAACTGTCTTGGATATGATTAGGAAAACAAAGAACTAAATAGTAAATCAGGAAGATGCATACAAACAAAAGGAAAATATCAATAAAAAGACAAAAATTATGAAAATGAACCAAGGAAAAATTCTGCAACTGTAAAACACAATAACTGAAATGAATATTTCAATAGAGGGGCTCAACAACAGATTTGAACAGGGAGGAGAAAGGATCAGCAAACTTGAAGATAAGGTAGCTGAAATTAGCAAGTCCAAGCATCAGGTATAGCAACATACACATCATAAACATAGTCCCATAAGAAAAGAGAAAGTTACCCCCAAAAGACTGAGAGAAATAATGGCCAAAAAATTTCCTAACTCTGATGAAGTACATGAATACACAGATTCAAAAAGTTCAAAAAACTCTAAGCAGGATAAATTCAAAGACAGCATGTTATAGTCAAATTCCTGAAAGACAGATTATAGTCAAGTTGCAGAAAGACAAACTTCTGAAAACAGCAAAAAAGAAGCAATTATCATGTACCAAGCATCCTCATAACAGTTGCTAAGACTTCCCTGGTGGTCCAATGGTTAAGAATCTGTCTTTCAATGCAGGAGACACAGGTTCAATCCCCAGTCAGAGAACTAAGGTCCCACATGCCACAAGGCAACTAAACCCCATACCACAGCTACGGAGTCCACAACTAGAGAGAAATGTGTTCCTAGCAAGAAAGATTGAGGCAGCCAAATAAATAAAAAAAAATTTTAAGATAAACAGCTGAAAGGAAAAACGCCTTTCAACTAAGATTTCTTTACCCAGCAAACTATCCTTCAGAAAGGAGAAATTAAGATATTTCCAGATAAACACAGCTGAGAAAATTCACTACCAGAAAATTCACTTGCCTTAAAAGAAATGCTAAAGGAAGCTCTTGGAGCTGAACGAAGGCACATGAGATAGTAACTAGAAGCCATAAGAAGAAATAAACACCAGCAAAGGTAACTACTTCAGTTCAGTTCAGTCACTCAGTCGTGTCGGACTCTTTGCGACCCCATGAATCACAGCACGCCAGACCTCCCTGTCCATCACCAACTCCTGGAGTTCACTCAGACTCAC
>SJYT01004615.1:14129-33486 GCA_006410635.1 Cephalophus harveyi | reverse complement strand
ATAATACTTTAATTCTGTGTAGTTATTCTGTGAACTAGTATAATACGCATGAAACTGACAATGCTCATTCATTTACTGGTGAAATGATATGAAATTTAATGTAATTTAAAAGCCATTTGTTCAACTATGAATCAATAGAAACAATAGTTGATATTAGATTCAGAAAGGAAAAAAAAAGTTAAGCTCTTCTAGTCTAACAATCTCAAATAAACGATCCACGGAAATTGGAAAGTAAGGGAGACAACCCGGAGGTAAAGCTGTCTTCTTAAAAGGTGAAGATTTGGGGCCTGTAGCTAAATACAGAGCCAGTCTCCAGCAGTGCAGCTCTCTCCCAGAGCTTCCTCTAAATCGCAGCTCCGCTAAGCATTGCTCCGTGTTCTTCCCCAGCAGACTCTAAATCTGGCACTGACTTTCATGGTGACATTGCCCGCTGTCTTCAGAACAAGGACCAGCAGAGATGCTCTTGCTAGCTGCTGCTGAGATGAACTGAGTCACTGTCCCCAGGGGAGGGGCAGGAGCGAGATACACCCGGCAGACCTCTGAACACTGTTCTTTCCCAGGAATCCATCCACAGGAAAAGGGGGGATAGCTTTCTCAGGAGATCTTAGAGCCGCCCCCAGAAAGATCTGGCCAAGGTAACTTTGGTTGTGCCTGGCGGGTCCTCTCAGAAGACACCTGATAGCTTGCTGTGGTCACCTCACTATATATTTGAAGATGTTTCTTGACACTTCTTTTTTTATTTCACAACATGATGTCAGCTTTCCATAAAGTCTCCTAAATATTCCAAAGCTATTCACATATCTCTTCTTTGCTACACCACTGATGCTTTTTAACCCCTTGTCTGGCTGTCAATTAAGGTGAAATATCTGTGGCAGAGTATTATAAAAAGAGGACATTTTGAAATCTAGATATTAACTGTGCCACAATTTGTGTTAAATAATTATTCTAGACAGTTTTGTTTAAGAATTATATTTACTAGTCCTACATAAGTTTAAAAATTGATATTGGAAGAACTCAGAGGTATAATGATTTTAATATCTAAAAAGAACCTTTAAATTGGTACCTAAAGTAAGTGACTTGTTCTCCACAGATAGTCAACTTAAGGAGTGAAGTGAAGTTAAAGTCATTCAGTCGTATCAGACTCTGCGACCCCATGGACTGGAGCCCACTCTGTCCATGGGATTCTCCAGGCAAGAATACTGGAGTGGGTTGCCATTCCCTTCTTCAGGGGATCTTTCTGACCCAGGGATCAAACCTGGGTCTCCTGCATTGGCAGGTGGATTCTCTCCCATCTGAGCCACCAGGGAAGACTCTGCTTAAATAGTGAATATGAATCTAACAATTCTTTTTCTTCCATCTTAATCACGAGGCAGGAAAAACGTCAGGACTATTGTTGTCCAGTCTTGTGAATATGACTTTTGACACAGAAAACTTTAATTTTAGCATGCAGTAGTCATATCTGAATTCTGTCTTTTGTTTGTTTTTATGCTTTTTCCTTGTTTGGAATTAAAATCCTCAGAGACTTGTTTTTTTTAAACTTTTAGTTGTTCTTCACAAAAACAATTTAACTCACCAAAGATAAAAGTCTCTTTGCTTACTTGATAGAACATTCATTTAATTATCAAAATGTTTCCAAATAACTACAGATGCATCCTCCAGGTACTGTCTTGCTTGAAACATCCTTTTCTGTGATAAAAGAATGTGGTATGATTCCCTGTCAGTATTCAATAAATATTTAAGGCTAGCTCATCTAGATTGCCTGAATGCAATCTTAAGATTTTTTTTTTTTTTTTAATCAGAGGAATTTCTGCTACAGATCTTTCTGAATTAAAAGGAACAGAGGCACTAAAAGTGTCAGAGAATTCAACACTTAAATCATGGCATTTATTGATATATGACCATTAAAATAACCTTGAATTTACTGCAGAATTTTTATGCTTTTCTGTTCTATATTTCTTCTGACTAGCATTGACTGACTCATGCAGCTGACATCATTCTCCAGGATAGACATACCCTTAATCCATTGTCATATTTGAAAGTTTGGTAGTTTAAGGTATCGAGTTTTTGTATGTGTGTTATGAAAAAGAGATTTCTTTTATATTTCCTTCAAGCAATCAAAGAGTGGATTTTGAAGAGAAACTTAGAGGAGTTGCTTTTCCATATTTCATTGTCAGACAAAAATATCTTTGACAGCTGCACTTCAAAGGCCTAAGAGTGGCTGGTGAGGAAGAGTTAAATTAACGTTTTTGTTTTACCAGGGGCCACTTTCATATTTTTATATGCTGGTGTTTAGAAGCAGACTTGAAAAACATTCCTGTGACCAGCCCCTGGAAGGCAACATTTCTAACATACTGCTTATCTTCCTTTATAAATTGTCTTTCTTTAACAGTTGCCTTGGGGCACAAACAGAAAATTAGCAAGTACCTATTTTTCTGACATTAGTACTTAGAATTTTTCTTCTACAAACATATACTTTCTTAGTGCTGTCCCGCAAATGCAAATTTTTGTGAAACAGAAACAGAGATCATCTAACAGTAGACTCATTACCCTAGTGTGTAATGATCTTTTTGATTATTAATTGTGTCTTTTCGTGACCTACAGCTATGACTTCTTAATCTAAGAAGTATTTGCTTCTCGAGAGTCTAGTCTGTTCACATGATGTCTCCTTCAAAAGAGAAGCTGGATGATTTATTTTCCAATGTTTATCCAGTTCTTCAGGAAAACACGTTCAGGCTAAATTTCACTGAGCCTAAACTTCTGTTGATGTGTCTGAAAGAGACTGGGAAACTGCCTCACCTGGTTGTGTGAGGCAACTCCTTGTTCTTTTTTTCCAGAAAATTCCAGATTTAGAAATATTAGAAAATGTGTGCGTGCTAAGCCGCTGCAGTCGTGTCTGACTCTGTGCAACCCTATGGACTGTACCCCGCCAGGGTCTTCTGTCCATAGGATTCTCCAGGCAAGAATACTGGAGTGGATTGACATTCCCTCCTCCAGGGGATCTTCC
The DNA here is from genome assembly GCA_006410635.1 of Cephalophus harveyi. Lineage (NCBI taxonomy): Eukaryota > Metazoa > Chordata > Mammalia > Artiodactyla > Bovidae > Cephalophus > Cephalophus harveyi. The sequence continues at coordinate 30,482 of SJYT01004615.1, read as the reverse complement.
CAACACAGGGACCAAACCAGGGTCTCTTATGTCTCCTGCATTGGCAGGTCAGTTCTTTACCACCAGCACCTCCTAGAAAACCTATTATATTCACACTACTATATATATAGTAGTTAATAGATGAACAAGGACCTACTGTATAGCACAGAGAACTCTACTCAATATCTTGTAATAATCTATAATGGAAAAGAACCTGAAAAAGTATATATAAATATAGGCTTCCCTGGTGGTTCTGACAGTAAAGAATCTGCCTGCAATACAGGAGACCCAGGTTCAATTCCTGGATTGGGAAGATCCCCTGGAGAAGGCAATGTCGACCCACTCCAGCATTCTTGCCTGCAGAATTCCTTGGGCAGAGAAGCCTTTCAGGCTATTATCCATGGGGTGGCAAAGAGTCGGACACAACTGAGTGACTAACACATACATATACACATATGTATATATAACTGAATCACCCCACAATACACCTGAAACTAACCCAGCATTGTAAGTGAACTGTACTTCAATTAAAAATGGTTGAAAAAAGAAAAGTTAGAATCAGAGAGTGGAAGAGAGGTCAGAGGATATGGAGCCCATCCCCACCTTTAATTCACAGCTATAGTGGTTACATTGGCTTCCCAGGTAGGGCAGTGTAAAGAATCTACCTGCCAATGCAGGAGATGTAAGTTTGAACCATATCTATGAAATCATAGCTGGTACTGCCAATGACTCAGTTTGCTTTTCAAAATGATTTGATTAGCAGACACCTTAGAATATAATTGCTAAGTCATGTCCGACTCTTGCAACCCGATGGACTGTAAACTGCCAGGCTCCTCTGTCCATGGGATTCTCCAAGTGAGAATACTGGAGTGGGTTGCCATGCCTTCCTCCAGGGGATCTTCGTGACCCAGGAATCAAACCCGGGTTTCCTGCATTGCAGGCAGAGTCTTTACCAAATGAACTATTCGGGAAGCCTTATAATGTAATAACACAGAGCAATGTATTAATAAGCATCTTCCCAGGTTGTGCAGTGGTAAAGAATCCCACCTGGTAATGCAGGAGACACAAAGAGACAGGTGCTTGATCCCTGGGTCGGGACGATCCCCTGGAAGAGGAAATGGCAACCCACTCCAGTATTCTTGCATGGAAAATTCCAAGGATAGAGGAGTCTAGTGGGCCATAGTCCATGGGGGTCAGAGAACTGGACACGATTGAATGACTGAGCACACACACAGTGGTTGCATCACCAGGATCAGAACTCGGGGGATGAAATCCACGTGGGTGGAGCTTTTGTAATGGAGCTCAGCCAGGGCTCAGTGGTGACTAAACTTCATATCACTTTCCAAGTCTTGCCATTTGGGAAGGAGGCTGCTAACAATTTATGAAACGGATGAGAGAAGCTGAAAACAACTTAATAGGCTCAGAGTGTTTCATGGCCAATAGATAAGCTCTGCACATCTCACAAACAAAACCATGATAGGATATTTTATACCAGTGCTTCTCAAAACTGGACATCATTATGTGTGTCCCTGTGTGGTCTCTACCATGTGCTTCAGGAAAGTAGAATGCCACATCATCTGTGCTTTGTTTTGTAACCCCAAAAGACAGATCATAATAAACAAGGTGGAAATATTAATGGTATGAGGTTGGAAAAGCCAGAGGTTCATAAAATGACCTTGCCCTTGACTCAGCCTATGCTCATGCCCACCCACCTGGTGAGTCACAGGATCTAGAGAACTGGCTGGCCAGGGGGCGCCAGGGGATCAGAATAGCTGTCGGTTGATTTGTGTGTTTGCTTTCCTCTATTCAGGTTTACCCACATGGTGTTTAATGACAGCTTTAACGATCTTCATTTCCTTTCAATGTGTTTGCTCTTTGCTCGGAATCCAGTTGTAAATAAGTTTGGCTTTGCTAAAGTGCTTTTTTTTCTTTTTTTTTATGAGGCTCAACCAGAAACAGTCATTTTTGTTATCTTTTTGTGTCGTTGTTTATATGTTTGTTTGTTTTGGACATCAGGGCATATAGTACTTGAAGGGAGACAAGAAAGGGTCTCCCCAGTATGTCTTACATAGGCAACAAAAGGGAAATTCCAAATCAATTTTGGCCAACAGATCATCTCATTTTTCACGATGTTTAAAGCCATTTTGAAGATTATGCCATACGGAATAGTAAATGCCCCCTTGAAAGACAGGCATATTGTTTGTAGCAATGGAAATAAGCTTGCCCTCTGGCAAGAATGATTAGTATTGAGCCAAACACAGCCATAGACACAGCTCAGGAGTCCCCAGCATCTCTGTCTATGATGATGGCAAGTGATGAATTCTCTGGTCATAGAAAACAGCAAACAAAATGTGTGTTAGATCGTGAATACAGCAATAACAGTTTTCTCAGTCAATTGCCAATATAGACAGTATTTAGTAATTACCAAGAGAGACGAAAATGAACGTTTGTCCTTTTTTCACAGGTTCAGGATGCATTTAGATGTCGACTGAGAAACTGTCAGGACCCAATCAATGCTGATTCTTCCAGTTCGTTTCCTAACGGGCATGCTCAAATCATGGTGAGCTTTAACTTCCCCTCTGAGTCTTGATTCAGTCATGGTTTCTCAAGGGAATAAACAATTATTCTTACTAGTAAAATAGTATCAGAATTCTCTGAGTTTGACTCTAGTTCAGTCACAGACTTGGAGCTTCGATACCAGATGATGGTTGTGTATGGACTGGTTGGGAGTCCTGGATGTGTTACTGGCAGACTGGTGTGTTGAGTATGGGGTTTCTGGGCAACACCAGGGGGGTATGTTCATCCTCACACAGAATTAGGGTTACCAGTATATCTGTAGGATCATGTTTGTTTACAGATCAAAGCATGCTGTACCTGCAGTTCTGGCCTGAAAGCCAGACCTACTGTGGTCCTCACCTTGCCTACCCTTCAAACTCCTCAGAGGAGCTGCACTCCAGACCAAGGAAACCAGGATCCCTGGGGTGGGACCTGGCCTGGGAGGAGACCCACTACAAGGACCACCGCCCTAAAAGCAGGAAGGGCAAACATGCTCCCAGCAGAACAGTCAACCACTGTACATGAGTTCTGACTGCTGTTCGGATAAGGGATACTATACATATAACCACTTCCGTATGTTTTAGAAATGAAGTGAGCTTTAAGCTGTATCATTAACAGGAAGGCTTAATAGAGTTTTCTTCATAATATACCTGATTTATTATCAATGTGTTTGTATTAAGCAACACAAAAATAGCCTAAATGATATGCTAGTAACTAAAACAGGAGAAAGAATAATTAATTTCTTTTTGAAAATAAAGAGATAAATACTGATATCTTGAATCTAAATATTGATTAAAACAGGCTAATATAATTTCATCATTAAAAACAAACTAATCAAATAATGACAGTCAATCCTAAAGGAAATCAATCCTGATTATTCATTGGAAAGACTAATGCTGAAGATGAAGCTCCAATATTTTGGCCACCTGATGTGAAGCACTGACTCATTGGACAAGACCCTGATGCTGAGAATGATTAAGGGCAGAAGGAAAAGAGGGTGACAGAGGATGAGATGGTTGGGTGGCATCACTGACTCAATGGACATGAGTTTGAGCAAACTCCAGGAGATAGTGAAGCAGGGAAGCCTGGCATGCTAAGTTTATGGGGTTGCAAAGAGTTGGGCACAACTTAGTGACTGAATAGCAACAACTATTTGTTTACAATAAAAGTTTGGAGAAAATAGGAGGATGGAACTAAACTCTAGCAGGCTCTGGGCCAGATAAGTATTGTTTAATCTTCAACTTTAATCCCTAAACTCTAAGTCTTTTGTCAGATTTGCATAAAAGGGGATCATCAGAAAACCCTAGTTTGATTGTTAAAGGTTTGACAAAGCTATAAGATATTACATTATTAATAATATATTCAAAGTGAACTTTTAAAATGTAAATAACAAAGACATTTATTTAAGTATCTTCACAATATTTCACATTCTAGTGTTTTCATTGTGGAATTGAAATTCCTTAATTAATTTCATTAAGGAATTGCCTTAAAATTCTTTTCTTTCATATCTGGTGTTAGAGGACCATAGGTACAATATTGCCTTATTAAAACTGTACAACATATTTCCAACTGATTTTACCCAACATATGGTTGCTAGAAAATACTCTTGAGAGCAATTTGATTATTCCTTGAGAAACTTCTTTGCACAAAGTATTAACAATATCCTGGTACTGCCTAGTCAGATATTTCTTAACTTCAGATACTCTGGTCAGTATAAGCTTGAGGTCTTTATTAAATGATGATTCTATGTCTTATTATTTCTTGTTACAGACAGACTTTGAAAAGGATGTAGACATTGCTTGTCGATCAGGTAAGAATATTTGAATTTTGAAAATGCAATCATTAGATGTTGAATCATTTTTATGTTGTTGTTTTTTTTGGTTTTAAAGAAAGTGTAGTTTACACGTCATATATTCCTATAGATGAGCAAATTGAGTTAGCTGGAAGCATTGTAATAGCAAATGTGGGAGAGGAGGAAGGAATGAGAGAGAGAGAATATGAATGGGAAATGGGAGGAGGTGAAAATGGTTGACTGGGAGCACAGATCACAGGAAAGCACTGACTTGGAGATGGAAGCCTTCCATCCATCTCTCACTGGTTGTCATGTGCAAGGCCAGTCAGTTTGATGTCTCTCTGTGCCTCAGGTTCATCATCCATGTTGGAAGGATGAAACACCATTGTGTATATGTGTGTGTGTGTGTGTGTGTGTGTGTGTGTGTGTACTATAGCTTTATTGCTGTATTTGCAGAGGGGACCATGACAGAGCATGCACATGCCCTGCTTAGAGACCTGGATCCTGGTGACCATGTCTCCAATAGCTGCCCTCCATCCTGTCACTTCAGTTGCTCTGTCGTGTCAGACTCTTTGTGACCCTATGGACTGTAGCACGCCAGGCCTCCCTGTCCATCACCAATTCCCAGAGCTTACGAAGAAACACAAGCTGGAATCAAGATTGCTGGGAGAGATATCAATAACCTCAGATATGCGGATGACACCATCCTTATGGCAGAAAGTGAAGAGGAACTCAAAAGCCTCTTGATGAAAGTGAAAGAGGAGAGTGAAAAAGTTGGCTTAAAGCTCAACATTCAGAAAACAAAGATCATGGCATCCGGTCCCATCACTCCATGGAAAATAGATGGGGAAACAGTGGAAACAGTGTCAGACTTTATTTTTTGGGGCCCCAAAATCACTGCAGATGGTGACTGCAGCCATGAAATTAGAAGACACTTAATCCTTGGAAGAAAAGTTATGACCAACCTAGATAGTATATTCAAAAGCAGAGACATTACTTTGCCAACTAAGGTCCGTCTAGTCAAGGCTATGGTTTTTCCTGTGGTCAAGTATGGATGTGAGAGTTGGACCGTGAAGAAGGCTGAGTGCCAAAGAATTGATGCTTTTGAACTGTGGTGTTGGAGAAGACTCTTGAGAGTCCCTTGGACTGCAAGGAGATCCAACCAGTCCATTCTGAAGGAGATCAGCCCTGGGATTTCTTTGGAAGGAATGATGCTAAAGCTAAATGATACCCAATAAGTGATTAAAAGTTTAGTCTTTTCTAATATTGAATTAGTTATATAACCACCCCTCTCTTGTTTATACAAGTGGAATATTGTAATGACCTTCCTTTAAAAGGTGCATACATTTCTTTAGAAATGAATAATAGCATCATGTTACTGAAAAGCCAGACACTGTTTTCTTATACTCTGCATACTAAGGGTATTAAACAATAGCATACTATTAATTGAGTGAAACAGATTTTAGGTGATTTAAAAAGGTTTTGAATAGACTGTATAGACAAATGGTGTTGTCTCTGGGAGTTGGTGATGGACAGGGAGGCCTGGCATGCTGCAATTCATGGGGTCACAAAGAGTCGGACACGACTGAGCCACTGAACTGAACTGAACTGAAGGTGGTGTATGACCCTCCTTTGGTGGCTCATTGGTAAAGAGTCCGCCTGCAATGCAGACCTGTGTTTGATTGCTGGGTCAGGAAGATACCCTGGAGAAGGAAATGGCAACCCTCTCCAGTATTCTTGCCTGGAGAAATCTATGGACAGAGAAGCCTAGCAAGCTGCAGTCCATGGGGTCATCAAGAGTCAGACATGACTTAGCAACTAACACACACACAAGCTAGGGTATGAACCCTTCACTCCTGAGGGAGAAACTCAGGGTTTGAGTTCCCTACTGACTGGGTCTGATACTGCAAGTGGTGTTTATGCTGAATTTGGCTCAACCTTTCTTACCTGGTTCAATGTGGAGTCCTTTCTGTTTCCCTCCTGTGGAAATGTTGTTCCACCACTTCTTAGATTCTTTTAAGAGGAAATTATTCCATATATAGTGTGTCTGAAGAAGAAAGTGAATTCAGAATCTTCCTACCTCTCCATCTTTAATGAGGATTTAAAATCCCTTTTCTTTATTGAGATATAGTTTACAAATAACTTTGGTTTTAGGTATGTTGGGCTTCCCTGGTGGCTCAGAGAGTAAAGCGTCTGCCCACAATGAGGGAGACCTGGGTTCAATCCCCAGGTTGGGAAAATCCCCTGGATAAGGAAATGGGAACCCATTCCAGTTACCCTTGCCTGGAAAATGCCGTGGACGGAGGAGCCTGGTAGGCCACAGTCCATAGGGTCGCGAAGTTTCGTACACAACCAAGCAATTTCACTTAGGTGTACAACAAACTGATTTAATGCATGTATGTATTGCAATATGATGAGTTAACATCCATCACCTCACATAGTTACATTTTTATATCACAGGTTTCGCCTTTTTCTGTTTAGCTTATGTCTTATGTCTTATGATCTATGTAAGACCTTTATAAAATCTTTTATATCTTAGCTAGTGCAACACCTCAAGTTACATCCATGTTGTCACAAATGGGAGAATTGTTTTCTTTTTTAGAGCTGAATAATATTCCATTTAATAGATATCCTATACTTTCTTTATCCATGCATCTATCAATGAATATGTTTTCTTTCCTTATTTTGGCTATTATAAATAATGCTGCAATATATGTTTTTAAATCAGTGATTTAATTTCCTTAAGAAAAATACTTTGAAGTGAAATTGCTGGAGCATATGATTGTTGAATCCTTAAAACTGGAATTGAGTCAAGAAAAGAATCTGAATAAATTCTCAACCTTGACATCAAAGCATGTGAGATATTCTCCCTACTTTTTGAAAGGCAACAAACTATATCTTACTCAACCAACCAATACAGTCTTGTTTGAGTTTTAAATAGGTAACATATACTTTAGTTGACATTAGAAAATTTTACTTTTATTAGTTTTTACCCATCTACTCACTCTGAGTTAAAATTCCTTGTTGTGGCTCCTTTAGGTCAAGAAGATCTAAAAGTGTTTAAAGAAATGCTGTAAATCCATTACCTAAATAGAATTGAATATTAATTAAAATACATAAAACTTTAAATCCAGATAATAAATAAAAAATAGGAGATATGTCCCCAAGTACAATAATATAAAATGCTTCTTGATTAATACATGTGTCTTACAGTTGATTTTTTAAAAAAGGAAAAAGGACACATATGGAAGGAAAAAAAATAGTGGTATCAAACAATCAAAACTGGATCTTTTTTCATAATTTGCTTTCAAGATTTGATAAAAGGAAGATGTTAGTATATAATCTGTCTCTTATACACATCTCAGAAAATGTAATTTAGCCTTGAGTGCAGCTTTGATTGTAATTGTTATATCACAAAATTAGAATTTAATTTATACTGACTTTCGAATGGTCCATTTAGTAATATCAGTAACCTATCTGTGCATAATTGAGTATCATTCAGGAAAATGGTTTAACAGCCATGTTTCTAGAATAAAGATTGAACTCAGTACTCATAGTTCAGGCAATTTAAAAAAATCTCTCATTTTCAAAACACATAGCAGTCTTTTAGCAAATATTTCTCTTAGGTGTTTTTTACTTTTTTCAATTTCCAAACTGCAAACTCTGAGAAACTGTTTTCTTAATAAATAAGTTAAGAAAACTCTATTTTCTAATTTTATTTAGTGACATAAATACTATATTTTTCAAATTTTATTATTGACAACTACAGGTGTTTATGTTGCCAAACTTTTCTTATGTAATTTTGCATATTCCTAATTCTAATACTCTTTTCCATGCTATGTTTGGATCGACATGATTTATCACAATTTTATTGCACATGATTTCAGAGTGGATCTCCTTGATGAATTTTTGAGATGACACAGTTGATATATTTGAACAGTTTTATAAAGATATAACATATATAGAAAAATGCACCCATACTAAGTGTACAATTCAATGATTCTAGTCAACTCACAGAGTTGTATAGACATTAAAACAATCCAGACTTGAAGTATTTCAATGACAAAGCTTCCCATTGTATTTGTTCTCAATCCATCTCCACAAGCACCCTAGTCCTAGCGGAACCATGGGATGTGTTCTCTCTCTCTTAAAAATTTCTTTTTTCATAAAATTCATAAAATTGTAATTATATAACACACAGTTTTGCATATGGCTTTTGCATGTAGCATAATTTTTATTCATTTTAATTGCTGAATAATATCCTATTGCATAGATAATTTTAATCTATTTTTCAGTAGACAAAGATTTTCTTCAATAAGCTATGCTTTAAGTAAAATAGGCTAAGATGAAAAGTATGGTTTGGAATGTCAGCATATCAAAAATCCCAGAAAGCATTATATTTATCAGGTAATCAAATCAAATCATTATGTGTATCATACAATCTCATCTATATTATTGACTTTTATTTAAAACTTTATAAACATTTTAATTCAAGAAAGCTATGAGTTCCTTAAAGTTATCTACTTATTTATCATTTGCACATAAAATTAGTAGCTATTTTAGTTTGCCATTGTTATACCCAATTTAAGCCTTAACTAAAGAAACTGAGCACCCTTTATGCCCAAAGAAAAATCATGCCCTAGAAGTCTCTGAAAAAAATTCAGGCTTTCTGGTAATTAAAACATGTAAATTAAAATAATGCAACGTGTGGAAGAAGGACACTCTCTGATTTCAAGCTATAGTAAAAGCTATAACAATCAAAGCAGTATGGTACTGGCATAAAAGGAGACACAAGAAAAATGGAAAGAATTGAGATCCCAGAAGTAAACCCAGGCATATATTGTCAACAAATATTTAACAAGGGAGCCAAGAATGCACACTAGAGAAAAGATAGTCTTTTCAACAAATTGTTTTGGGAAACCTGGATATTCACATGCAAAAGAATAAAACTAGACCCTTACCTTATACCACTCAAAAAGCTAACTCAAAATGGATAAAGAGTTAAATTTAAGGCCTGACATTGTAAAATTATTAGAGAAAAGCACAGAGAAAAACCCTTTGACATGTGTTTTGGCTGTATGGTTTAGTTATGACACCTAGAGCACAGGCAACAAAGCTCAAATGAGCACGATAATCAATCTATGATTTTACAGAACAGCAACAACAAAAAAGCAATCAACAAAATTAAAAGGTAACCTATGGAGTGGAGAAAAAATTATATATGTTATATGGTAATGTGTGTGTGTGCTCAGTCATATCTGGAGCTTCATGACCCTCATGGACTGTAGCTCACCAGACTCCTCTGTCTATGGGATTTTCCAGGTAAAAAACTGGAGTATAACTACTGGAAAAACCATAGCCTTGACTAGACGGACCTTAGTCGGCAAAGTAATGTCTCTACTTTTGAATATGCTATCTAGGTTGGTCATACTTTCCTTCCAAGGAGTAAGTGTCTTTTAATTTCATGGCTGCAATCACCATCTGCAGTGATTTTGGAGCCCCCCAAATAAAGTCTGACACTGTTTCCACTGTTTCCCCATCTATTTCCCATGAAGTGATGGGACAGGATGCCATGATCTTCGTTTTCTGAATGTTGAGCTTTAAGCCTACTTTTCCTCTCTCCTCTTTCACTTTCATCAGAGGCTTTTTAGCTCCTCTTCACTTTCTACCATAAGGGTGGTGTCATCTGCATATCTGAGGTTATTGATATTTCTCCCAGCAATCTTGATTCCAGCTTGTGTTCCTTCCAGTCCAGCGTTTCTAAGTCCTTTATAACTCATTTGTGACCCCACAGACTATAGCCCGACAGTTTCCTCTATCCATGGAGTTTTCCTGGCAAGAACACTAGGGTGAGTTGCCATTTTCTTCTTCAGGGCATATTCTATACCCAGGGATCAAACCCACAACTCCTGCATGGCAGGTGGATTTTTTACCACTGAGCCACCAGGGAAGTCATAGACAAATATTATAAAATGTATTCTATGTATTTGTCAGTGTTTACTAAGATTGACTTTTTTATTCATTAAATGACAGAACACATGTGGAATAACTGAGGTAATAATGAATTCCTGCACTAACCAGAGACAGCATACTCATTTTTTCTCAGTGATTGTGTTTTTTCTCTGGTGGTCCAGATGGTAAAGTATCTGCCTGCAATGCAAGAAACCAGGGTTCAATCCCTGGGTCAGGAAGATCCTCTAGAGAAGGCAGTGGCTAGCTACTCCAGTATTCTTGCCTGGAGAATTCCATGGACAGAGAATTCTGGTGGGCTACAGTTCATGGGATCCCAAAGAATGAGATACAACTAAGCAACTCACACTTTCACGTTATAATTTTAAAGTAATTCCAGGTATGGTTCCTATATTGCAGAAAGAGGAAGATAGAAATTAAAAACTATGTATGAAGGATACTGACAGTGATGAAGACTGGACACCCACACATGCTGGTGTCCACGCAGGTGAAATAATAGCACTGAAACTTTTTTTAAAATCATCATTAGAGGTCAATAAACTAAAGAGAAATCCTCTCAGGAGGCATTGAAAAATGTAGACATTGCAGGTTTCTCCTGATTTAGAATTCAGAAATGATCACTCATATTGTCTACTTATTTGTCTACAATACTTGTTTTAATCACTTATGATAAGACAGAAATAGTAAATAAAATTAATTATGTTCTCTAGGTTCCTTTTGATCTCTCTCTCTTCCTCTCCTTTTCTACCTCTCTCTCATTACTTTCCGTGTAAAAAAAAAAATGTGACATCTTCACAAATAAATATACTTTTTAATTACTTACTTTTCTTATAAAAAGATACTTAAAGTGTTACTTGTAGTCAGGGGTAGTATCAAAATCGCTACTGCCACTCCCACTGTAAATAACTAGAAAGATGAGCAAATATAGGCAACTACAGCTTCCAACCTTTGCAAAGAGTCAGTATAAATTTATGATTGTTGAGAGAAGGAAGTTGTTGATTTGGACTTCCAGTGAGGGAGAGGACAATGACAGAGAAGACCACAAAAAAAGGAGCTGTTTAGCAAAAGGGCTTTAGGAAAGTTCTACCTAGGGACCCACTTGAGTCTTTACCTAGATACTAATCTATGCATCTATGGATGGAATTTCTAAAATGCCAGACAAAAATTAATTTCCAGGTTAAAAAACAACTATCAAGGAGCTGTAAGTTGAAAGAATTACCATAGCTCAAAAAGGGCTAGAAAATGTTAGACATGCCAACAGCCAAAGTGCAGAGACCTTGCTAAGTATAGGGGCCATTCAACAGAAAGCCTAGAACAGCCTCATCAGAGTAATGGCGCTGAATGAGCCACAAAGTAAAGACTACTCTGGTTTTCCAAAATAATAAAAAAATAAACTTCCGGTTGTGCAAATTCATGTTTAAATAACTCAGATGCCTATCAGTAAAAACTACAACTTTCCTTAAAAGAGTACAACAATATCAAGTATTTGGCAACATAAAATTTATCACTTTTGACCTCAAATGAATGTATGAAACAGGTGAGATAACAGAAAAATATGACCCATAGCAAGAAGAAATATCAAATGATATGGACAGAAATGAAAGTTTTAAAAGCCATCATTAATATTCTCCAAAGTTTACATAAGAACATGTATATAATGAACAGTCTATAAACAGGCCAAAGTTTTCCAAAGATAAAGAGACATGTGAAATGGATATTTCACTGAAAAATTAATAATTAGTCAAACTGAAGATCTAACAATGAAAACTATGAAATAAAATCATAGAAAGAAAGAAATAAAGCTAAAACACACACATATGCATGCATACATACACANTACTCAACATTTGTAGGGCTTTTTTTTTGAGCTAATAAAGTAATTCCATTAGTCTAATTGTATCCTGCCTGCTTGAATTAATGAACCTAATTTCAAAGCTTTTGATATATTTTAGTACACATGTATTCATTTCATGTTAAATTATATGCATAGAATCTGTCTCTTATACACATCTAGATGTGTATAAGAGACAGGATATATATGTAACTGGCATACCAAAATGAGAAAAAAGACACTAAGAATAATTGAGAAAATAATACCCAAGTTTTTCCAAATGAAGTAAAAATGATAAACTCATCATTACAAAAATTAACAACAAAATAAAGGCTTATGTGTTAAGATCTAAAAGAAGCAACATTGAAAATTAAAAATATTTAAAATTCATATTTTCTCTATTCTATTCAACTATTCTTGATCTTTTTTTTTCCAGTATTGTACACATGGTATGCCATTTTCTTAGAATACCATTATTCTAAATAAATACTTTTATATCTACCAATGCTAATAATTTGGTCAATGATTCCATGTTTTCCTATATGTGAATTGGTTTCAGGCCTAAGCATTTTAATAGCATCCCACCATTGTTTTATCATTTACTCCTTTCTATAATTGCTTGAATATTTGTCTGTTTATGTTTCCTCATGTTGCTGTTTAGTAGCTAAGTCATGGCAGTGCTTTTGCAACCCCGTGGACTGTAGCCCCTCAGGCTCCCCTGTCCATGGCATTTCCCAGGCAAGAATACTGGAGTGGATTGCCATTTCCTTCTCCAGAAGATCACCCCAACCCAGGGATCAAACCCATGTCTCCTGCATTGGAAGGCAGATTCTTTACTGCAAATCACCAGGGAAGCCCCCCCTACATGTTAAGCAACTTCAGAGCATAGACAGCATGTTGCTCATTTTTTCTACATCCAGCTCCTGCTTTTATCAACACAAAGTTACAAGAAAGAAAATATGAAAGATAATATCATCAGTTACCTAAATTCCTAAAGGGTACCATTGTCTTTTTTTAGGATTCAACCCTCTAATAGTAAATGCAGTCCCAAAATGTATTTAACTACAGGAGATGGTGATTTCTATATAATGGAAAGAACTATTTTAAATCCAACCAAAATCCTATATTGAAATTATAGCAGAAAATGGTTGAACTGGTATCAACAATAAAATCTCAGATATATCATTTTCTTATCATGACAAAGTGTACCCCTCTGAACTGTATGCCTCAAAAGAGGTCTTTTGACAGAAGAAAAAAAAAAAAAACTGTGAAAAAGTGAGAGAAATATTTACACAGTAGCTATTTACACTGTCATGGATTATCTATCATTTTGAGAGTTTTGTGCCCTGAGCAGATATGCAGTTATAAAACATTACTGAATAGGACAGAAATGAGATAAAAGTGGCTTCAGCCCTTTAGTAGGGTGTAACACAGGGCAAGTGTCTTGACCATTCTTAGCTGCCCTTTAACAGTCTCAAGATTAGGATTGAGATTTGACCAGACTTGCATGGTTTCATGGTTTAATGAGGACATAGTTAAGTAACAACAGGAAACAGTATTTCTGAAGTTTTATAATAGAATTTGCTCAATAAATGTTATTTGATTTTTAATATTAACAGCGATATAACTGTAGACATAGTGTCACAGATGTAGAAAAGCAAACTTATGGGAAAAGAGGGGAGAGAAAAAAATGGGGAGATTGAAATTGACACATACATACTACTGTCTATAAAATAGATTACTACTAAGAACCTACTGTATAGTACAGGGAGCTATACTCAGGGCTCTGTAATGACCAATACAGGAAAGAATCCAAAAAAGGATGGATATATGTATAACAGATTCACTTTGTCGAACAGCAGAAATGAACACAGCATTGAAAATCAACTATACACCAATAAAAATTATTTTTTTAAAAAGAATGGTACAATTGCATATTTCCTTTTGGCTCCACATCTACTGTCCATGGGGTTGCAAAGAACTGGACATGACTTAGCAACTGAATAACAGTAACAGTAATCATAATCTACCAGGCAAGTCCTTCAGGCATTCTGGCAGATCCACTCAGTATATTTAAATTTCTAGCTTCCTCACCTTCATTCCAGTTCTCTAGCTGAGGCCTTGGGGAGACACAGACCTGTATTTGGGGAGAGAAGGGAAACCTTGAAAAGAAAACTTTTCCCCACTCTGACTTAATACTTAACTACATTCCCATAGTCTTTTGGACTCTGTGGGAGAAGGTGAGGGTAGGATGATTTGAGAGAATAGCATTGAAACATGAATATTATCATATGTGACACAGATTGCCAGTCCAGGTTCTATGCATGAGACAGGGTGCTTGGGGCTGGTGCACTGGGATGACCCTGAGAGATGGGATGGGGAGGGAGGGGGGAGGGGGGTTCAGGATGGGGGACACATGCACACCCATGGCTGATTCATGTCAATGTATGGCCAAAACTACTACAATATTGTAAAGTAATTAGCCTCCAAGTAAAATAAGTAAATAATAAAAAAAAAAAAAATACTTAACTGCATTCCCATGCCTGGCCCTCCCTAGGTTATGTCACACCCCCATTCACCTCCCCAACCCCTAGCTTGGGGTGCCTAAAACTGCTGGAGCCTTTTGTTCAGGGCTTCCTCCAAAGCAGGGCAGAGTCCTTATCTACCTGGCTCCACGTGCCATTTCATGGGGTAAAATGCAATGCAGGCCTGAACCTTTCTCTTATTTCATTGTAGTAAGTGATTCAAGTCTTAACTCTTTCATTTCTGCTCTATTGCTTTTACTGGCTACCCAAACAACTGGTAGCTCCCCACCCTCCAAGCTCAGCCAAACTCCTGACACCTATTAAAACAAAGCCAGCGGCATATAAATTCTTATATTTAAATAAAATTTCTTTGAACAAAAGGCTTCCCAGGTGGCGCAAGTGGTAAAGAACATAAGAGATGCAGGTTTGATCCCTGGGAGGGGAAGATCCCCTGAGAAGGGAATGGCAACCCACTCCAGTATTCTTGCCTGGAGAATCCCATGGACAGGGGAGCCTGGTGGGCTACAATCCATAGAGTCACAAAGAGTTGGAGATGACTGAAGTGACTGAGCACAGCAGGCATGCATGCACACACTTTAAACAAAATGTAAAAGGAAATGATTTGTGCTCTCAGTGGTTCAGTTGTGTCCAACTTTGCAATCTCACGGGCTATAGCCTGCCAGGCTCCTCTGTCCATGGAATTCTCCAGGCAAGAATACTGGAGTGGGTTGCCATTTCCTTCTCCAGGGGATCTTTCCAATCCTGGGATAGAACCCCCATCACCTGTGGCTCCCGCTTGGCAGGTAGATTCTTTACCTCTGAGCTACCTGGGAAGCCCACCCAAAACTACACAATGCATCTTACTTAATTCATGAATATCTTTATAAGGAGCATCATTTTTAGTATTACACTTTTTAAATTCTTTTTAATAACATTTTATATGTATTTTAACAACATTTATTAATAGAATGCAGTATTATAATAAACATTCCTTTTGGATGAAATTTAATACATTTATTTGAATTTTTGTAAATGCTAAGTTGCTTCAGTCATGTCCAGCTCTTCATGACCCCATGGACTGTAGCCCACCAGGCTGCTCTGTCAGTGGGATTCTCCAGGTAAGAAAACTGGAGTGGGTTGCCATGCCCTCCTCCCAGCCCGAACCGATGTCTCTCAAGTCTCCTGCATCGGCAGGTGGGTCCTTTACCACTAGCGCCACCTGCATACGTATACAGTATGTGAGTCCTGATACTTTCCTTCTTCAGCTAGTGGGCTCACTGATAAAGCTGCATTTGTTGGAGACAGAGGTTGCATACTTACAACAAGGCAGACTCATGGTCATTTTAAAACTTTGACATTTTGTGCATCTTTATCCATGCAAAGTGTTAAAGTATTTCAATTAAATACTTTAGTGGAGAACTGAAATAACCAATTTAGAAACCTAAATTGAAGATGTTTCCTTTGTTATTCAAGATGTAACGTATTAGAACACACTTTTCTTTCCATAAAGAATTGATTTTTAATCAAATACTCAACATTTGTAGGGCTTTTTTTTTGAGCTAATAAAGTAATTCCATTATTCTAATTGTATCCTGCCTGCTTGAATTAATGAACCTAATTTCAAAGCTTTTGATATATTTTAGTACACATGTATTCCTTTCATGTTAAATTATATGCATAGAATTGATTGATATTTTTAG
>SJYT01004615.1:0-13297 GCA_006410635.1 Cephalophus harveyi | reverse complement strand
GGTTATGATTATTTATTAGCTCATTCTTTTTCTTTGTGGTTACATTTTTCTGATATCACTTTTCTCCAGAACATAAATAAAGAACTTTCAGAACATATGTTAGAAGGTGAAAAACACTATTTCTAAGTGTAAAACATTTTCAATTTCAGATTTATTTGTGTAAAGGGTTAAGGTTATGTGAATGTCATCTCTTTATGAAGTACTATACTCTAGTTTTATTACTAATTCCCCTCTCCATCAAATCAAACACTGCATATGGTTATAACATTGATTTCTTAATTTTATGAAAATTACTCTACCAACAGCTGGTCTCTTGAACAAATGAATATGTCAATGGATGATTACAGATTAATGATATAGCTATTTTTCAAAGGTGTAGCATTTCACATTCAAATTTAGCCTCTTAGTAGTTTAGAATGGGTATTTAAAAGGAACACTTTCTAACTTATGCATTTAAATACTTTTATTGATATGAAATTGAATGCATTTGAAGGCAGAGCATAAGCACTTTGGGAGGAAAAAAGGACTGAAAGAATTTAAATTTAGGATTATTGAAAAGCACATCTGCCTTGAATGTGATGATTTATCAAGATCAGCAGGAAGCAACTGCTAATCAAATTTGCCTGAAGACATCAAACAATGTTCTATTATCAGACAAGCTTATTTAAGGTCATTTTTAAAATGTTATTCAAATTGTAAAAATTTTAAAGTTGAATTAAAAATCAGAAAGTGCTCTGAAATTCTCCTTGCCAAGCATATTCTGAAAAACTTGTGTCATCAATGCATTTTAAATGATAAGGGCTGCTAATCATAGCAATAGTTTTCTTACACTTTGGGATGGTACAATAATTTCTGAAAATGAGTACTGTTTTTTCTTTTTTTTTACCATTTTACTTTTTGGCCTATCAACTACTGTCATAAATGATTTAACTACATACTTGAAAAATATATTTTATATTGGGTCTCCAGGCCATGGTAAGGAGAAGGCAATNTTTGGGATGGTACAATAATTTCTGAAAATGAGTACTGTTTTTTCTTTCTTTTTACCATTTTACTTTTTGGCCTATCAACTACTGTCATAAATGATTTAACTACATACTTGAAAAATATATTTTATATTGGGTCTCCAGACCATGGTAAGGAGAAGGCAATGGCACCCCACTCCAGTACTCTTGCCTGGAAAATCCCATGGATGGAACAGCCTGGTAGGCTGCAGTCCATGGGGTTGCTGAGTCAGACACGACTGAGCGACTTCACTTTGACTTTTCACTTTCATGCATTGGAGAAGGAAATGGCCACCCACTCCAGTGTTCTTGCCTGGAGAATCCCAGGGATGGCGGAGCCCAATGGGCTGCCATCTGTGGGGTCACACAGAGTCGGACACGACTGAAGCGACTTAGCAGCAGCAGCAGCAGGCCATGGTAAGGTAAGCAATAACAAAGGTAATGGGATAAAATTAACAAATAAACCTATTCTTCATATTAATACATTGAACATACCACTGTGATGCTCTCTAGTTTTGAAGAATTTTGCTTTCTTGTATTACTATGATTGACATACTGAAAGATGAATTTCATTTGAAATTCAAAATGCCTGTCATTCGGTTTGGAGAAAACTTTTACTGATATTAACACACAATGCATTGAATGCATATAGATAAATAAAAGTCCTCCAGAATTGAAAAGTCTGCTGAAAAATGCAAGTAGTTGAAGATGCTCCAATGAAAGGTATATTTTCACAAAATTACTATTTAAAGTCCTATAGATTTTTAAATGGCCATCTAAGTAAACCTGTAAGTTTTATTTACTGGAGCATGAGTTTATTTTGTCACATAAGTGAAACTCATTCAGTTGTGTCCAACTCTTTGTGACCTCATGGACTATATGGTCAATGGAATTCTCCTGGCCACAATACTGGAGTGGGTAGCTTTCCTTTCTCCAGGGATCTTCCCAACCAGGGATTGAAATCAGGTCTCCCATATTGCAGGCAGATTCTTTACCAGCTAAGACACAAGAGAAGCCCTGTCACATAACTTTTCTACAAATTAATTCTAGCAATGGCAAAAATGTTAGCTGAGATCACAAGAGCATTTTAAGGAACTTAAAACAAATATACCAAAACATAGTTATTAATGTCATCTCTTGTACAGAAGACAAATTCTTTTAAGTATTGTTACTGCAAATCTCAACAAACTGCCCAAACTGATGAGTGACCTATACACTCACACATACAGGCACACACTCAAATTTAGTCAATTTACCTGTGAGTTTTTAGGTACTTATGCAGCAAGCAAGCTCCATAACCCAAGCTTGAAACTCTGCTGTTGTTCTAAAATAGTGTCTAAATGAGGTGCGAAGAGCCAACTCATTTGAAAAGACCCTGATGCTGAGAAAGATTGAGAGGAGGAGGTGAAGCAGGTGACAAAGGATGAGATGGTTGGATGGCGTTACCAATTCAATAGATATGAGTTTGAGCAAACTCCAGGAGATAGTGAAGCACAGCAAAGCTGGCATGCGACAGTCCATGGGGTTGCAAAAAGTTGGACATGACTTGGTGACTGAGCAACAACAAATGAGGTGATTGAGGAAAAGGGAACGTACTTATATAAGGGAACCACTTATATAAATTATACAAATATAAGTTAAAGACAAATGTAAATGCTTAGAACTGAATTTTTAATTCTCTACTTGAGGACTTTCCAAGGGTGTTATTTTTGAAAGACACTGTTTTAATCAGTTCAGACTACTATAAGAAAAAATATGTCAACTGAGTGGGCTATGAACAACCAAAATTTGTTTCTCACGTATTTTTGAGACTGAAAACTGGATATCAAGATGCCATCATGGTCAGATTCTGGTGAGGACCCTGTTCCAGGATGCAGATTGCTGGTTCTCATAAACTCACATGGTAGAGAGAAGAGAAGGAAGCTCTCTCCTGACTCTTACAAAGGCACTAATCCCACTCGTGAGGGCTTCACTCTCATTACCTCATCCAATCCTGGTTACCTCCCCAAGGTCCCACCTCCTAATTCCTATCACATGGCAGGTAGAGTTACAACAGGAATTTTCAGGGGGACACAAACATTCATTCTGTAACTGTCCCAATTCCATGCACTAAAAGCAATATAAGAACACTGAAGGAAAATATTGATTTTTAAATACTTTTATTATAAAATTAGACCTAAGAAACCTATAATTAATATGATTCAAATATTAGAATTAGAGCATGAGCTCTCACATAAAATAATACCTTGAGCACAAACTTTAAAAATATTTATTTGCATTCCCGTTAAAAACATAACACGTTTATATCTTGGGCTATAGATCTTAGATTACATTGTTATAATTTTTCAGTTATCTTAATATATTTTAGAAAGCCAGAAATTCAAGGAAAAACAAATTTGGGGGAATTTGGGGTGTAAAAGACACATATATGGAATTAGATAAATCTTTCAATGGGGCTACCATATACAGTTTGCTTTAGAGCTGATAACAGAGGTATTTACTATGAAATAGTCTCAGATTCTTAATTCATTATTTTAGAGAAAAGTTTTACTAATAAATATTAGGGAAAGTTACCCTCAAAACCTATTATCAAATCATTTCTTTTCCATGGTTCTAGAACTATACTTGTATTTCTTAAATAGAACAGTGATAATTTCTCTAAGAACAGGATCAATATGAATCTTTATAATCATATGATCTGTGCATAAGTTTTTGTTTAATTTTAATAATACGTTAGTAATAATTCTGTCACATTTTGAGATTTGCAAATTTTCTTGAGATTCTTTTATATCATCCTCAATGTTATATCGTTACTACTAGTCATTATTGCCTACGAGTGAGTGAGTGAGTGAAAGTGGCTCAGTCGTGTCTGACTCTTCTCCAGGCCAGAACACTGGAGTGGGTAGCCTTTACCTTCTCCAGGGGAACTTCCTATAATATGTAAGTAATTATAGTTCTTAAGCATAAACTGGTTAGATATGGAAAATATTGTTATACGTTAGTAATAATTCTGTCACATTTTGAGATTTGCAAATTTTCTTGAGACTGTTTTATATCATCCTCAATGTTATATCGTTACTACTAGTCATTATTGCCTACGAGTGAGTGAGTGAGTGAGTGAGTGAGTGAAAGTGGCTCAGTCGTGTCTGACTCTTCTCCAGGCCAGAACACTGGAGTGGGTAGCCTTTCCCTTCTCCAGGGGAACTTCCTATAATATGTAAGTAATTATAGTTCTTAAGCATAAACTGGTTAGATATGGAAAATATTGTATTCTGAATTAAAAATACCCATAAATGCATATGCATAAATAGCCTGTATTAATATTAAAATAATTATATTAATGGTTTACAAAATTTTACTTTCCTCAGAAGACTTACACATACACACTGTATTTAATGTGGGTTTATATGTATCATTTATTTGGCGAAGGCATTCAACAAGCAGTTTGTATAGGTATAGAAAGAAACTGTGTGAAGATGTAGAGGCCACGTGTGTACTTTTTGCATTAACTATTCTTAGTGCTTTAATTTCAATGTAAGAGCACCTTGCAAGGGTCAAATGCCTTGCCTTTTCCTGTTTCTTGCTTTAAATGTGTTCAGTCTTCTTTTACTTTTAAGTATAATGTTAGCTGTAGTATCATCATGCTGCTGCTAAAGTCACTTCAGTCGTGTCCGACTCTGTGCGACCTCATAGACGGCAGCCCACCAGCCTCCACCGTCCCTGGGATTCTCCAGGCAAGAACACTGGAGTGGGTTACCATTGCCTTCTTCAGTATCATCATAGATACCTTTTTGTCATATTGAGAAAGTTTCCATTTACTCCTAACATTTGAGTATTTTTGTCATAAAAGTGTGTTTAACTTTTTCAGATGCTTTTTTCTTCATCTAGTGAGATTATCATGTGGCTGTTTTAATTTATTCAATTACTATAACCTGTTACACGTATTGCATTGCATTCTTGGCCTAACCCCCATTTTGTTATGGTATATAGCCTGGTAGGCTACAGTCAATGGGATCTCAAAGAATCAGATATAACTGAGCAACTTCACTTACTCAATAATTTTATATGCTGATGAGTTGACTGTTCATGTATTTTGTTGTGAACACAGTTGCATTAGCTGCCCTCGCCCAGTATACCAATGGGCAGGGAGTGCCTGTCAGGGCCCAGGCTGGCACCACTGGTATGGCAAGTGGCTCATTGTTCACCATCACTGCTCAGGGGCCCCTGCTGCACCACTGCAGTGAGCTCAGTCCCAGGGACAGTATGACATCCGAGTCAGCCAGAGGTTCTGGAATCTTCCCAGTCAGTGACTCTGGAGGGTCTGATTGACGGTTACAGTCCTCTTCATTTGAGGTTTACAACTATTAAGTTACAAAATGGCAGCAGCCAAGAGAAGTCCTACAAGCAGCCTGTCTCCCTGTCCTGTGTGTCTGTCTCTGCTGTAACAAGGTGATTTTATAATTAAAGAAGAAAGAAAACTAGAATGGAAGGAAGGAAGGAAAGGGAAAAGAGTGAAAAGAGTCTTTTCTTTTTTTTTTTTTTTAACAGAATCCCATCTTTAATGCCATTTATTTTTTGAGGTTTAATCAGGCCCCCAAACGGCTCCCATCAGCTCTCTTTATGCCTGGTTCTTTCTGCTAAAATCCTAGTTGGTTAAAGATTAGAGTGTTGCTCTCAAGTAGCTATCAGCCTCCACTTAATGTTTATTTTACAACCAGAATTTCCATTACTTTCAACAGCACCCTTATGCTTAAGCTTCTTCTCTCTTCTGTTCCAAATTCAGCCTGTCCCCTAGAGGGGCAAGTCACACAGCTCTTTGATCTTACTGCCTTCCTCACTCCGAGGTCAATCTCCTGGACCACTGATGTGGAGCTGGGATGTGGGCAGAGCCAGTGGCCCAACTCTCAGAATGGAATCTCTGCTTCACAAGCAAGGCTCTGGACAAGGGCAGTAGCTTGTGATACGCTCAGCTTGCCTCTAGAGCATAAAATCTCTACCTTATGAATAATGTTTCAGCTCCAAACATTGAAACTGAAGCTCTGATACTTTGGCCACCCAATGTGAAGAGGACCCACTGAAAAAGACCCTAAGGCTGGGAAAGATTGAAGGTAAAAGGAGAAGGGGGAGGCAGAGGATGAGATGGTTAGATAGCATCATTGATTCAGTGGACATGAACTGAGAAATCTCTGGGAGATAGTGGAGGACAGAGGAACCTGGCATGCTGCAGTCCATGGGCTCACAAAGAATGGGGCATGACTTAGCAAGTGAACAACAACAAATGGATAGTGTTAAGCAGGAATGTTAGGAGCAAGTATTCTGGGACAGCTGAACCTGGAACAGAACCTCCTCCTTAGGGATCAGAGACAGATGGGAAAAGGCAGTTTCAGCTCTCTCCGTCTATTGCCTGTAATACAGTTCCTATAGCTTGGAGGTGGGGAGTACACGAAAAGCTCAAGCTCATGTCCTGCATGTCCTAGAGTGATACTGTACACTGGGCTGGGATCCAGAACCCTGGCCACGTCCTCCTGTAGTGATGCCATCATATGGAGCTGGCTGGGTTTGGACAGCTCTATGGCTCAAGTGCCACAGTCTCTGGATATTCTGACCAGTATTTAGCACATTCCTTTTTTTTTTTTTTTCAATACACTTTCTATTCACTCCTTGTATGTCTTTAGGGCAATATTCAGAGGTTTTAAAGCTTGCTTTTTGAAAAAATAATTTTCACTGATTATGATTGTTTCTCTTCAGAGAGTCCATTAACATTTCAGATGTCAAAAGGCATTTTTTTCCAAAAAATTTATACTACCACAAGAAATATAATTATCATCACTGTATGTGAATAATTACATGTGAAATATGTTCTGGGTAATGAGCTACTGTTCTCAACAGTATATAATGATATTTTCTGTATATTAAATGATGAAACATATGAAGTAATCTACATAGGATTTGACATGTAAGTGATTCTTGATAAAGTTCTCTTCTTAAACTGGGGGGCAATTTATGATTATGGATAATCTAGAATTCATCTGGCCTGCAATAAAGGGTCTTGAAAGAACCTCTTAAGTTTTCTGTCTAATCAAAAGAAAACATGTTGCTAGGGAGATTTTCTGGAACATGTAATGTCTCACATTTCATTTGCAAAGGTGTGAACTACGTTTGGTTGTATATGTTTTCATATCAATAATTATTTTATGCTAATGTTTCCATATGCATATTCTTCTACCATCTGTTATTTATACCTGTAGAAGTATATCCAACTAGTACTTCTAAGACTATAGAACCTTCAAAGAACTCTGTAGGTGAAAGCAATAAACCCTTTAACATCACAAGAGTGCCAGCCTCCTGCTAGGTTCATTCTTATATTTGATCAAGTTTTATCAATACTATTTTTTCCACCTCCAATATTTTCTACAATCTTACTCTGCCTTTTAGATTTGTACACTGATTTCAGTTTTTCTGCTTTTCCCTTGGAACTTATTAAGTATGTAATTGAGATTTACCTTTTTGGCTTTTCTCCCTTTTATCTATTTATGAGATTTGATATTAATCCTGACATCCTAACCTGCCATGAGCAGAGAAGTTAAAAAATTAAACTCATCCCTTTGCCAATTCCTTGAGCCAAATACCTCTTCCAAAATTTGAATATTGTTACACACCAGAAGAATTTTTTATAGAATATTTATTTTATCATTTGAATGAATTATTTTTAATTGCTTGAATTAGACATAGAGTTTAATACATAAACTGGACTATTATTGTTATCTTTAAAAGTGCAACAGGAGTTGTAGGGGAGCTCTCCTTTGGAGGAAGGGTACCTGGGGTAGAAATCAAGAAGAAGGTGGGGATAACCCAGACTTGAAAGGATTCCATTAAGAGAAGAGAATCCTGAGTGAATTAATGAACATTAGTATAAGTGAAAAACTTAGAATCCATAAATCACTCCAGAGATACTTAAGGGCTAACGGTTTATTGGTAGCAACACTGGAAGATAATTTTTGAAAGGCAAGCTGAATTCAGACTGTGGAAGATTTAGGTTTGAAAAACATAAGAACTCAACACTTAATGCTAGAGCTGTTGCTCTGTTCTCCAGAATAAAGGAAGTTGATACATCAGGAAAATATCAGCAAATATTTTGAAATACAGATAAAAGAAACATGGACAGAGCCACAAGTTAGGGATATGAGTTGATAAGCAGTTAAACAAGGGGAATGGAAAGAAAGGAGACAGCAGTGTGAAAAATCTTGATGACAGGACCAACAGACCTTCAGATGGGAGAGAGAAGTGTCAAGTGTGACCAAAGCTTTAGAAAATAAAATAGGAAAACAAAAACAAAACCAGAGAGTGGTTGATCATGGGGATTTAAAGTTTATATAATCAGTGTACAACTGTTTATTGCTTCAAGGTAATATTCTGCATTATAACAAGACCTAAAATTTAAAGTAATAACAGAGAACATGGTATATTATATACAGAGATAATAAAACTGCATAGCCTCAAGTGTCTGCAATGAAATTTCCTTTATAAAACATTAATTATATGATGAGTCACATTAAGCAGTTCTTGGAAAGAATTCTTATATTACACTCAGAAAACTGGATTGATTTTTTTCTGCTCTTAAACCATGAAAATTTCATTAAAATATCGCTTCTCAAGGATCTTACTTTCATATGTAAGGGGTTATTTAATATTGGCTATCAATTCAGGTAACAATTATTTCCAATGGGCGATCTGTTCTAAAGATATATGGAACAGATTAGAAAGTCCCTGTAGGTTCATATTTATTTATGAACAGCTT
Source organism: Cephalophus harveyi (assembly GCA_006410635.1). Taxonomy (NCBI): domain Eukaryota; kingdom Metazoa; phylum Chordata; class Mammalia; order Artiodactyla; family Bovidae; genus Cephalophus; species Cephalophus harveyi. The sequence continues at coordinate 4,495 of SJYT01004615.1, read as the reverse complement.
AATTCATCAAATTTCTCCTAATATCTAGAGTCTGAAATGTTGCAGAAGTCAGAAACATGCTTTTCTTTTCAAGACACATGATTTATCAAATTTGCTCAGTGTGGAAAAAATATTGTAACTCCCCATATACTAGAAGTTTATATATTTGGCAAAATGTAACAGTGCTTGTGATTTAGCTGACTTGAAATTTATTAATTTTCATTACTGGAACTAATTATGGCCATTTCTACTTACTATTTCCCTCATTAGAAAGCTCTAGTGTATGTCATTGTCAGTTAATGACTCATCTCTCACTACCTCATCTGTGTGTTATATTAACTTCATGAGTAGTGAAGGGTTTAAGCATGTAGGTAGTTTTGGTTATTATTATTAATTGTGGGTGGAAAAGCAACTAGAAGTGTAGCAAGATGATCTGCATCACACCCAGGTTTTCTCATGCTTGAAGCTTACATTTATGGAGGTACATTTTAAGAGAAATACCATTTTATATGTATTTATAAAGATATAAATTCTTGAACATTGGAAAGGGCCTATGTAAGTGTGAGGTCCTAAGGTATGCATCATGTTAAATATGCTTCTAAAAATAGTTGTCAATATAATATTTAAAGGGCTAATTCAATTCCATTGAAGGAAAAGCCTTTATAATGTGGCATACTATAAAGTATAGATGAAATAATGACCTCTTTTTTGGTTACATCTTAATTAAGCTTGTGGCTCAAAAGTGGTGTAACCTCATCCTTTGATTTTGTGTTATCAAATCAGCATAGAGAATGTTTATCAAAAATCAAAACCTTGACTATAATGTGGTAACTAGTAATCAACCCAATGTCATATCAATTATCTACCCTGGAAGAGAGAGAAAACCCATAACAACTGTAAAAGCAGATATTACCTCCATAGGGAACTATTTGTAACACATGTTATTGACAAAAGGCAAATATTAAAAACATATGGAATCTCTACAAAGTAATGAAAGATAGATATGATAGAAAAATGAGCAAATGATAATTCACACAAATATACTAAATACTAAAATACAATCTGTAATGACGAAAAGCAGATCAGAAGTTATCAAAGGATGGGGGTGGGAGGAGGGAAAAAATTTAAAGGGACACAATGAAACATCTGGGGTTGTTGGAAATGATTGTTATGTTTGGTTTTGAAATGGTTTCATGAAATGATTTCAAGTGTATGCCAAAACTCATCAAGTTGTACACCCACTGCACATGAGTCTATTGTCATTAATTATACCTAAATACATTTGTTATCCAAAAAAAGAAATGATGGATGGGTGAAAGGAAGGGGAAAAAGAAAGGGAAAGAAAAATAAAGGACAAGAGAAATAACCAAAATGGAGAGTAAATATCATACACTGCTGTTGGCTGAGAATACCTGTGTCTGCTCTAGAACAGTATCTCAGTAACTTTTACACTATCTCCTAAGGCTAGAGTCAGACACGACTGAGCGACTTCACTTTCATTTTTCACTTTCATACATTGGAGAAGGAAATTGCAACCCACTCCAGTGTTCTTGCCTGGAGAATCCCAGGAACGGGGAAGCCTGGTGGGCTGCCGTCTATGGGGTCGCACAGAGTCGGACACGACTGAAGCGACTTAGCAACAGCAAGGCTAAAAATGAGCACATACCCTATGACCCTGCAATTCCATGCTAGGGTGCTTATTCAATAGAACTACAAGCATCTATTCTGCAAGTAATGTTGTGCTAGAATTAGGCTTATCTTTTGTCATAATACAGCAAAACTTGAAAGTAATAATGTCCATCATCAGTAGAAAGACAAGTAAATAGTGAAATATCTATGCAATTAAATACTATATAAAAGAAAACAANGGGTGCTTATTCAATAGAACTACAAGCATCTATTCTGCAAGTAATGTTGTGCTAGAATTAGGCTTATCTTTTGTCATAATACAGCAAAACTTGAAAGTAATAATGTCCATCATCAGTAGAAAGACAAGTAAATAGTGAAATATCTATGCAATTAAATACTATATAAAAGAAAACAAGTTAGGTAATGCTTGTACAATATGGATTATGATCACAAACATAAAATTAAGAGGAAGAAGTCAGACAGAAAAGAAAATATAATGAATAATAATATTTACAAAAATTCAAAGACCAACAAAATTCTTCTTTAGAGACTGGTACTCTGGTCCCCTTTGTGGAGGTGGGAGGTGGCCTGATAGGCCTTCTGAAGTCCCATCAGTGGGAAGGTCTCTTCCTTGGTTTCTTAGCAATCACGAACTTACCTTCATGGTCACTTATTTATGCCTTTTACTTCTCTTTATGCTCAATTTAACAATCAAAATTAATTAAGCAATCATCAACAAAGAGATGAAAGAAAGAGAAGATTCAAAAACTGCAACTTTTAGTTTGTTTTTGTTTCTTTCTTAAATAAGATAAACTAAAAAAAATGGTGATTGCTCATATGGCAAAGGGACATTTAGAAATATTAGTATTTTAAGGTCATGTTTAGTTTAGTGAATATTAAACATTAAGTTTACTTAAGTGTAAATAGACACCTCAAAGAATTTGAATTCAGAAGTTTCTTAGAATGGAAAGCATTTAAAAACATTAAATAATGGATATTTACTTTTCTATTTTGCCTTTCACTGCAGAAGTAGTCATAATTGTTGAATTTGAGCTACAAAATTTGCATTTAAACCACAAATATTTAATATATATATATTTCAGATGAATAACCATACTTTTCTACTAGATAATGTAACAATATGACCATATTTCTGAAAAATAATAAGAAGAAATAAAGAATAAATTGGGTAAAATCTCTATCTCACTAAAATTTCATGGTTTTTTTGAAATTTAATTTGGAAGAACTAGTGGGTTGCTGGTAAATATGGTAATAATAAGGTAAAATATTCTTCAGTTTAATTGATAAGCAAAATATTTAATTTGAAAGATTAAATATTGATCAGGTTTGATGGAGGATGCATGAAAAAATGCCTAATATATTTTTAAAAACTTTTGTATTATAATTGAGGGTCTTCCCAAGTGGCTCAGTAGTAAAGAATCTGCCTGCAGTACAGGAATCACAGATTCCATCCCAGAGTATGGAAGAGCCCCTGGAGAAGGAAATGGCAACCCACTCCAGTATTCCTGGGAGATCCCATGATCCGAGGACCCTGGTGGGCTACAGTCCAAAGGATCTCAAAAGAGGTGGACGAGACTTAGCAACTTAACAAACAACATGATAAATAAACTTCTGCAAGAAATTAAAATGCATAAAATAATTAAAAACTCATACTGGGTGAACAACTGTTATACATGTCTCAGTAGCAGAATTAGCTTATAGGAGAAACTGAACAAGTAGAAGGGGAAAGTTGTGAAGGACAAAGAGGAGAGGGTCTGGTTTCCTCAGGATGGATGTCTTTGGTTCCACTCTGTTTGGGAGCACAGTCACGTGTGCTAAGCTGGTTCAGTCACGTAGGATTCTGCTACCCTATGGACTGTAGCGGGCCATGCTCCTATGTCCTTGGAATTTTCCGGGCAAGAAGCGGGCAGTGAATTGCCATTTCCTCCTCCATGGGCACTTCCCAATCCAGGGATCAAACCTGTCTCTCTCTCTTACATCTCCTATATTGCCAGGTTTTTGGTTTTTTTTTTTCTTTCTTTCTTTTACCACTAATTCCACCTGGGAAGCTGTTAGCCAATTCGAAATCATAGGAACAAGGCAAGCCTAAACTGATATTTGAGGANCAGTGAATTGCCATTTCCTCCTCCATGGGCACTTCCCAATCCAGGGATCAAACCTGTCTCTCTCTCTTACATCTCCTATATTGCCAGGTTTTTGGTTTTTTTTTTTCTTTCTTTCTTTTACCACTAATTCCACCTGGGAAGCTGTTAGCCAATTCGAAATCATAGGAACAAGGCAAGCCTAAACTGATATTTGAGGAGAACCTTGCAAATACAAAAGTCAGGGAGATTTTAGACACCACAGAGATCCATATGAAGGGCAACTACATACCATTATCAAACTAGGAAACTAAGACGGAAAGAGTTACCCATTCATAATTATTCCAGACAAGCACAAGCCCAGACTGTCCTGGGCAAATGACAATTTATAGCCACATTCCTGATGTTGAACTTGAGGGCAGATTGGTTTGATGGATAGTTTTGCAGAACTAGTGTAGCCGAGATGCTCCACAAAACAAAATAGTTTCAGGGAAAAAAGGAAGTCTTTAAAAACATTCAGTGAAATCACAGACACTGGATCAATGGCATTACTGTACATGTTTGGAACATTATATATGCAACTGCTGTGATCTGTGGTCAAAGGAAAAATGCTGAAGTCCTCAGAGTATTTGCAAATCCGACATAGACCACCGGAGAAATGTGAGTAACAATAGAAACAGAGAAGTGATTTTTGAGACCACTGTTACAGCATGTAGCCAGTCACCAAACAGGATAATAAATAAAAATGAAGAAATAATAAAAATATGCCTGTTATTCAGAAGCAG
>SJYT01004613.1:36777-53257 GCA_006410635.1 Cephalophus harveyi | reverse complement strand
AACCCTAACCCTAACCCTAACCCTAACCCCTAACCCTAACCCTAACCCTAACCCTAACCCCTAACTCCTAACCCTAACCCTAACCCCTAACCCCTAACCCTAACCCTAACCCTAACCCCTAACCCTAACCCTAACCCTAGCCCCTAGCCCCTAGTCCCTAGCCCCTAACCCCTAGCCCTTAGCCCCTAGCCCTTAGCCCCTAGCCCCTTAGCCCTAAACCCTAGCCCCTAGCCCTAGCCCTTAGCCCTAGCCCCTAGCCCTAGCCCTAGCCCTAGCCCTAGCCCTAACTGATTCTTTTGACCTATGTTGCTAGCAAAGACTTTTTGACAGTCCCTTGATTTGAAAGGAGATCAAACCAGTCAGTCCTAAAGGAAATCAGTCCTGAATAGTCATAGGAAGGGCTGATGCTGAAACCAAAGCTCCAATCCTTTGGCCACCTGATGTGAAGAGTCAACCCACTGGAAAAGGCCCTGATGCTGGGAAAGATTGAAGGCAAATGGAGAAGGGGACAACAGAGGAAGAGATGGTTGGGTGGCATCGCCAAACTCAATGGACAGCAGTTTGAGCAGTCTCCAGGAGATGGTGAACAACGGGGGTTCCTGGCGTGCTGCAGCCCATGGGGTCCAAAGAGTCAGACACGACTTAGCCGCTGAACGCAGCAGCACCGGGGGAGTAACAGTCTCTTGCCAGACCCGCAGCTGGTGTGCACAGACTGGTTAGAACACTCTCTGGAAGGGCTGATGCTGAAACCAAAGCTCCAATCCTTTGGCCACCTGATGTGAAGAGTCAACCCACTGGAAAAGGCCCTGATGCTGGGAAAGATTGAAGGCAAATGGAGAAGGGGACAACAGAGGAAGAGATGGTTGGGTGGCATCGCCAAACTCAATGGACAGCAGTTTGAGCAGTCTCCAGGAGATGGTGAACAACGGGGGTTCCTGGCGTGCTGCAGCCCATGGGGTCCAAAGAGTCAGACACGACTTAGCCGCTGAACGCAGCAGCACCGGGGGAGTAACAGTCTCTTGCCAGACCCGCAGCTGGTGTGCACAGACTGGTTAGAACACTCTCAAGTAAGTCTGATTAAGTGTGTCACAAGTGCATGCATCAAAAGGTGCTGTGTTCATTCCAGGATGGAACAGAATGTTACTTTGAACAGTCTGTAAAACTTACACAGAGTCTGTAATGCACTTAAGATTCAAATAATAAAACATTTACCTGAAATTTAAAGCATCTTGGAAAGTTGTGTTCTATCTATGAAAACATTTCATAGATTTCTTTTCATAATCATTTTCTCACAGTGATAACACTTTTAGCTCCTCAGTTGCTGATGTTATTACCAAGATAAACTTGTCCTCACGGGTGCGGGAGATGAGGTTGATCCATTGTGACTGCTCTCTGGTCAAATGACTCTTGCAATTTCTAACTATGTTCTACATCCACAATATTTCTTTTTATATCCATCAAAATCTACTTCTCAGATCTTCATATACACCAAATAATAGATACACCTGGTAAGTTCAGATTATATTCAACACTCTTTCCATAGCTTTTCCCATGTCAATCGAATAAGAACAAAGCCAGGCGAGGAGAAGAGTTGAAATTTTAAATGATTTTTTAAGGCCTCTAAAAAAATTAGACAGAAATCCTTGCCTTTACTGGTCTATACAAATGAATCATAATGTGCCTTTTTCATGAAAATTGCAACAATTGACTAACTAGAGTTGCAACAAGTTGGAGTTATGCTTGGAATGATTTGAGCTGAAACAGTTTGGATGTGGGCATATGAGGATATATAGGATGATTCATACTTAGGGAGGCATCAACAAGTATGAATCCATAAACTGATACTTTGTAGACAAAGATGAAACATTTAACTTGTTTTCACTATCTGACCCTTCCAGAATTTGCCATCATCTACTGACTCTCCTGTAGACTTGGTTCATTGCCACCAGATTAAAACGAGTTACATGAATCATGGTTAGATTTGTTCCTTTTATTTTGAGATTGTTTGTTTCTCTCTCCTAGTATGATCTTATAAATGCCACTATCTGCATCACTTAATTTGTCTATAAGGCTGTCTCTTGCATTTTCAACTGTGTAACCAACTTCCACATATACAGATATTTATATGTCTATGTATATAAATTTCGATGTCTACATGTATCTATAACAGATATTTAAATCTGTATGTACATATTTATGTCTATATGTACACAGATATTTATATGTCTATGTATATATTTATGTCTCTATATATCTAAGTATTTGTATATCTATATATCTATGCATATAGACACATATATCTATGTATCTAGACATTTATATCTCTATCTATCTGGACATTTATGTATCTATGTACCTAGACATTTATAATTATGTACACTTATGTATACACAAATAGATGTTTTACCAGTGTAACAGGGCCTGACGAAAAGGGAACGCTCCTACAAAAAGAATCAGATATGACTTGGCGATTGAATGACGAAAATACATTAGGTTCAAATGCCACCAACAACACATAGTATATGAATGTTACTACAGTAAAAAATAAAGATTAATTTAAAAAATAGTGCTCAGGGGGACTTCCCTGCAGTCCAGTGGTTAAGATTCTGTGTTTCCAAAGCAGGGAGCAAGGGTTCGAGCCTTGGTCAGGGAATTAAGATCCCACAAGCTGCATGGCACAGCCAATAAATAAATAAAATTATTAAAATAAATAAATAAGAATGTTCAGGAAGAACACAAACTTTTGGGTGTTTCTTCAAGTACATTCCATATTAAATTACAGTCCTGAGTTAAAACTCAAAAGCTTTCATTTCCAAGGTAATCACAAGTGGGCATGAAAAAAATCCTGCCGCCTTGTGGCCATACCCTGCAATAGCAACCTTAAGAGTTTTGCTTCTGAATATCCGCCTTTGTTGTTCAGTCCCCAGGTCGTGTTCCACACTCTGCGAGCCCACGGACTGCAGCACGCCAGGCCTCTGTGTCCTTCACCATCTCCCGGAGCGTGCTCAAACTCATGTCCATCGAGTCGGTGACGCCATCCAACCATCTCATCCTCTGTCGTCCCCTTCTCTTCTTCCCTTACCACACCTCAGTCCACAGTGGGGCTGGGGCTGACTGCACAGCTCACCCCATGAAGAGTTGGGGGCGGATCCCACACCTCACCCCACGATGAGGTCGACCCTGACCTCACCCCAAGGTGGAGCTAGGGCTGATCCCACTATTAACCCCACGGTGGGGCTGACCCAACACCTCACCCCAAGGAAGAGTTGCAGATTGACCCCACACCTCACCCCACAGTGGATCTGGGGCTGACCCCACACCACACCACATGGTGGAGCTGGACCTGACCCCACACCTCACCCCACGGTGGATTTGGGGCTGACCCAACACATCACCCCAAGTGGATCTCAGGTTGATCCCATACCTTAATACACGTTGGAGGTGGGGCTGACCCCACACCTCACCCCATGCTGGGGAGGACCCGACATGTCACCGCATGTGGGGTTGACCCTACACCTCACCCCATGGAGGACTTGGGTCTGACCCAGCACCTCAGCCCCATAGTGGAGTAGGGGCTGAACCCACAGCTCACCCAAGGTAGGCCCAGAGATGACCCCACAACTCACCCCATGGTGGACCTGTGGCTGACCCAACACCTCACGCAACAGTGGAGCTGGGGCTGACCGCAAATCTCACCCTACGGTGGAGCTGGGGCTGACCCCAGACCTCACCCCACAGTGGAGTTCGGACTGACTCAGGACTTCACCCCAAGGAGGAGTTGGGGACTGACCTCACACCTAATCCCATGGTGGAGCTGGGCCTGACCCCACACCTCACCACATGGAGGAGCTGGAGCAGACCCTACACCTCATCCCATGGTGGAGTTGGGGATGACCCCACACCTCAACCCATGGTGGGGCTTACCCCATAAGCTCAGCCCTTGGTGCAGCTGGGGCGGACACCACATCTCAACCCGTGGAAGAGTTGCAGATTGACCCCATACCTCACACTACAGTGGATCTGGGGCTGACCCCACACTTCATTCCATGGTGGGAATGACCCAGCACCTCTCCCAATGGAGCTGCTAGGGCTGATCCCAACCTCAGATCACAGTGGAGCTGGGGCAGACCCCACAACTCAATCCCACGATGGGGGGGCTGACCTGACACCTTACCCCACAGTGGGGCTGAACCCACACCTCACCCCTCGGTGAATTTGGTTCAGATCTGGCACCTAAGTTCATGGTAGAGCTTGGGTTGACACCACACTGCACCCCAGAGTGGAGTTAGGGCTGACTCCACACCTCACCCCATGGTGGAGCCGGGGGCTGACCCAATACCTCACCCCACGGTGGATTTGGGGCTGACCCCACACCTCATTACACTAAGTTGGGGACTGATCCCACACCTCACCCCACGGTGGAGCTGGGGCTGACCCCACAACTCAACCCACGGTGGATTTGGGCCTGACACAGCACCTCATCCCACTGAGGAGTTGAGGACTAACCCCACAACTCACCTCATGGAGGATTTGTGGGTAAACCCCAAACCTCACCCCACAGTAGACCAGGGGCTGACCACACACCTCATCCCACACTGGAGTTGGGTCTGACCACACACCTCACTCCACGGTGGAACAAGGCCCTACCACAGACCTCACACCACAGTGGAGCTGGGGCTGACCACACACCTCATCCCATGGTGGAGTTGGGGTGACACCACACCTCACCCCACAGACGAGTTGGGGGCCGACCCCACACTTCACTCCATGGTGGTGTTGGGTGTGACCTGAAACCTAGCCCCATGGAGGAGTAGGGGACTGGCCAACACCTCACCCCGCGGTGGAGCTGGGGCTGCCCCACGCCTCACCCTGTGGTGGAGATGAGCTGGCCCCACGCCTCACCCCATGGTGGAGCTGGGGCTGCCCCACGCCTCACCCTGTGGTGGAGATGAGCTGGCCCCACACCTCACCCCACGGTGGAGCTGGGGCTGACCCCACACCTCACCCCACGGTGGAGCTGGGGTTACCCCACACCTCACCCTGTGGTGGAGATGAGCTGGCCCCACGCCTCACCCCAAGGTGGAGCTGGGGCTGCCCCACGCCTCACCTTGTGGTGGAGATGAGCTGACCCCACACCTCCACTCAGTCTCCACCTAGAGATGACCCCCTACATCCCTCAGGTAGAAAATGGACGAACTGCATGATGCGTCTCAGCGAGCCCGGGTCTCAGCCCACATCTCACCTCAAGTGTGACAGTGCGTGTCCCCACACTTGAGCTCTTTGGCAGGCAGGAGTCACCCTGCAGCCCATCAGCACTGGGTGGAGCTGAAGAAGATCCCAGGGTGGATCTAGGGTGGATCTCGCACATCACCTCAGTTCACACTGGAGTTTTTACCCCGTCACCTCAGGTTAACATGCAGTTATCTCCCATCTCATCTTGTGCAGAACTGCAATTGACCCTGCCCCAGTCACGTCTGTCTCAGCAGCTGACTGACAGGAAATCCAAATGGGCTCATCCCTTACCATTGTTGTTCAGTCAGGAAGTCACGTCTGACTCTTTGGGACCCCATGGATTGTAGCGCATCAGGCTTCCCTGTCCTCCACTATCTCTCGGAGTTTGCTTAAACTCTAGTCCATTCAGTCGGTGATGCCATCTAACCATCTCTTCCTCTGTCCCTTATCATTTCCTGGTTTAAGTGACAAATGAGGGGAGACTGACATTTTGTTACTGTGTCTGCCTCCCAAGACAGACTTGGAGGTACCCAAGCGACACAGCTTTTATTTCAGGTGAGTCTGAAGGCGTAGCGTCGGGGGTGAGGCGCCCGTGCAGGCGTGCAGGCCCTGCCTCTGCCCCCCACGCCTCCGTCTGCTTCTGCTCAGCCAGCAGGAGGCCCGCGCGCTACGTGAAGAAAAACAGCTGCTCCTCCCTGTCCTTGTCCATCAGCTCGTGCTTGGACTGCTCCTTGGCCTTCAGGGCGGGGGGCCGGGATCGGCACACTAGCCTCCTGCCCCGCTGCAGGGAGGGGATGCCGTGAGCCTGCACCCCAGCCTCACTACACCCGGGCTGAGGCCTGGACACCTGCCCTGAATGCACGGGAACCCGGGGCCCAGGCCCAGCCCAGCCTCTCCGGTGGCTGAGGTCATGTGTGGTCTGCGGGCGGGCCAGGGCCTCCGAGAGGGTCAGGGTAGGGAAATCTATCTGGCCCGCAAGCCAGGGTGATGGCCCTGGGTGAGTGGGGGTGGGGGAGGAAGGAGGCACCTGGAAACTCGGGAGACGCCAGGCTAAAGGGACATCTCTCCCGCCACGAGGATCAGGAGAGACCCCATGGGATCCACATTGATCCTCCGGCCAGGGTCAGGATCGGGACTCTTGGGACCACAAGTCCAGCAAGCCAGTGGCTACTCCAGCCCGTATGCTGTGGGTGGGGGGCGCAGTGGCTGGGGGACCCTCAGTCAGTGTGGGGTGATGGCCTTGGCCTGGGGTCTGGCTGGAATGTAGGTGGGACCCCAGGGGGGCACTGAGCTGTGGGCACCAGTGCTCCTAGGGAGGGTTGGGAGGTTGCCCGGAGGAAGCAGGTCCTCAGGAGCGGGGGGCAGGGCAGGCCTGAGAATGGGGACCCTGGCTCCACCCTGACATTGCTCTGGTGACCCGTCTCCCCTCAGGTCCCCAGCAAGTGTGTCTACAAAAGTGGGTGAGGCCTCCCGGGTCTGTAGCCATGAGCCCTCCCAGCCACGCCCCTCGACGCCGCCACGCCCCTCGACGCCGCCACGCCCCTCGACGCCGCCACGCCCCTCGACGCCGCCACGCCCCTCGACGCCGCCACGCCCCTCGACGCCGCCACGCCCCTCGACGCCGCCACGCCCCTCGACGCCGCCACGCCCCTCGACGCCGCCACGCCCCTCGACGCCGCCACGCCCCTCGACGCCGCCACGCCCCTCGACGCCGCCACGCCCCTCGACGCCGCCACGCCCCTCGACGCCGCCACGCCCCTCGACGCCGCCACGCCCCTCGACGCCGCCACGCCCCTCGACGCCGCCACGCCCCTCGACGCCGCCACGCCCCTCGACGCCGCCACGCCCCTCGACGCCGCCACGCCCCTCGACGCCGCCACGCCCCTCGACGCCGCCACGCCCCTCGACGCCGCCACGCCCCTCGACGCCGCCACGCCCCTCGACGCCGCCACGCCCCTCGACGCCGCCACGCCCCTCGACGCCGCCACGCCCCTCGACGCCGCCACGCCCCTCGACGCCTCACTTACCTTCTTCTTGACCTCGGCCTGGGCCCGCACCTGTGCGCGCAGCAGTCGCTCCTCCTGCAGCTGTTTCTGCAGCTTTGCCTTCTCTTCCCGGAGTCTGGGTGCAGGAGGGGCGAGGTTAATGACCAGAGGCCCGGAGAACGCCACCAGCTCCTCCCCACGCAGCCGCAGGCCTCGGCGCCTCTCTGCCCCACCTCCCTGCTGGCTCTGGCCCTGGTTGCTTGGGAGGGCCTGGCTCGGGGCTCATCTTCCACCCGGAAGGCCCAGGTTCCTGGCTTCCCCTCCCTAGTCACTGATGGATCGCCACCCTTGAAAGCCCAGGCCCCAGCAAGGTCAGTAGTCCCGAGTCCTCCTGTCTGTACTTGAGGCCACCAAACTTTTGTCCAGTGCCTGCCTGGGCAGGGTCTGGGGACCCAGGGGGAGAGCCCTTGTGTGGGGGGAAGACATGGCTGGTCACAGATGGCCGTGCCTCAGGCCTCAAATGGGAACAAAAGGCCCAGGTGACCAGGAACTGGCATGCACCCCCCAGGCCCGTGGGGCACAACCTTGGCTGATTCCCCTTCAGCAGCTCTCAGGCCGGCTCTTTCCCTCCCTGGGCGCGGGCAGTACAGCTCTTTGCCCGGAAAGTGCCTCTCACCGTCCCTTCTCCTTGGCGGCTGGGTGCGGGAGGTGGGGGGTCACCCATCACTTCACTCCCGGGGGTCCCTAAGGCCACCACATGCCTCTCCCAATGGAGGGACCTTCCCCACTGGGCTGAGCCTGTGGCCCTGTCTGAACCCCAGACACCCCTCCCAGCGGGGAGCCCCAGGGCGTGCCCCTGTCCTCAGGGCCAGCCCAGAGCCGGTGGGGGTGTGCAGGGCCCCCCCACGCACCGAAGCCGCCTCTCCTTCTCCTTGGCTTTCTCGGCCTGCTCGATGCGGGCTGGGGGCACGCGCTCCAGGTTCTCAAGCAGCTCGTCCAGCTGGTGCTCGATGGTGGCCAGCATCTGTACGGTGCCCAAGCTGGATTCCTGCTGGCCACCCACGCAGTGCCGGTAGACGTCCAGCACCTTGCAGTTCAGACTCTCCAGCAGCTTGTCCTGTGAGGCGGGCAGGCCTCCCTCCAGTGGGGCCGCGCGGGCCTGGGCTGCCCCCACGCCTCGGCCAGCTGACCTCCCGGGGCTCTGCCGTGCTGGCAGGGGGTGCTCGGGAAGTCAGGGGGCACAGAGCTGGACATTTGGGCTTCTCGGGCAGAGGGCCGCACCCTGGGTCTCTGTGGTCAGCCAGATCCTGGGTCCCAGCGCCTACTGGGGCTCCTGCCTGGACCCGGGGTGCCCACTGAGGCCCTATGACCTACTCTGCCCCTGTGCTGCCCTCAGCTCCCCCCGGGACCACGTTCTGTGGCCTGCTTTCTATAGTGCTGGGCTAGACGACCCCCCCACTCTCAGCCTGTTCTGATGTTCAGAAGACACAACACCCCTGTCGCCTGGGGTGGCCGAGAGGGCAGAGGAGGGGCAGGGGGCACAGGGCACAGCTGGCACCCGATAGTCTAGGGGTAGATGCCCAGCCCGCTCTTGGGGCTCCGGGTGCTTGGCCCAGTGCCCGGCAGGCAGGAGGCTCTCAACAGCAATCGAATGAACTAGGAAGCTGGGGGCCGGCCCCGGTCCCCTGGGCTCTGTGCTTTGAGCCCTCTCACCCTCCCGGCCTGGCTGGGGACATGCCTGCCTGCCTCCCTGAAGGGTCACTTCCAGACACACTGTTTAAGAAGCAGACGAGTTCACGGAAGGAAGGAGGGATGGAGGAGGGGTGTTGGGGAACTGCCCATTCACGGGGCATGAACACATGGCTGGCTCTGATTTGGGGCCAAGGGCTTTGTCCAGCGGTGCCCGTGGGTCAAGCCCAGAGCCTGGTGAGTGGCAAGGACCACGGCGGCCCCGGAGAACCACGTGCCTCCGGGCTGGCTCTCCCGCGGTCTGGGCCCCTCTGGTGGGGATGACTCCACCCTCCACTGGGGCTATGGCCACGTGCCCGCCGCTGCCATCCGCCCGTCCAGGGGCCCTACCTCCTGATCACCCTTGAACTCGCCAAAACGGAAGACGCGGGCTTTGAGCTCCAGCTCCGCGGCCGTCTCCTCCTCCTTGGTGATGGACATCATCAGCGTGTTGATCCACTGCTTCAGTTGGTTCACCTCCCGGTCCCTGAAGGGCACCAGCACCTCTGAGCCTGCTGGCTCTGCCGCATGCTGAGGGCCGAGCCCCAGCCTCAAAGGCCCTGGTGAGATGCAGGAGAAATCTAACATCTTTAACAATCCATGCTACAAAAAAAAGGGGGGGTGGCCAAATCTGCCTTATTGAGGTATATAATTCTCCATAAAATTCTTTCGAAATGCCCAATTTTTTTCATGACCATCATAATCTAATTTCAGGACAGTGTCATTAACTGGAGAGAAGCCCCCGGTCACTCTCGCCCACGCCCTCCACTCCATCTCCCCTGGACATAAACACGGGGCCCCGGGGCATCTGTCCCTTTGGGTCTGGCCCTCTCACCCAGCACCGTGTTCTCAGGTCTGTCTGTCCTATAACGTGCCTGGTCAGAGCCTCGTTTCCGCTCACGACCACGGTGGTCCACCATGGGGGAGACCAAGCTTTGCCAGAAGCTTTGCCAAGCTTTGTCCATTCTTCAGTGGACATTAGGCAGTTTCTACCTTTAATCTCTTGGGAACAATGCTGCTGTGGACGTTCACTGGACAGGGTTTTGCGAGCCCAAGTTTTTAATCCTCTTAGGGGCTTCCCTGGTGGCTCAGCTGTAAAGAATCTGCCTGCAATGCGGGAGACCTGGGTTCAATCCCTGGGTTGGGAAAATCCCCTGGAGAAGGAAGAGGCTGAGGCTACCCACTTCAGTATTCTGGCCTAGAGAATTCCATGGACTGTATAGTCTACGAGTTTGCAAAGAGTCAGANTAATCCTCTTAGGGGCTTCCCTGGTGGCTCAGCTGTAAAGAATCTGCCTGCAATGCGGGAGACCTGGGTTCAATCCCTGGGTTGGGAAAATCCCCTGGAGAAGGAAGAGGCTGAGGCTACCCACTTCAGTATTCTGGCCTAGAGAATTCCATGGACTGTATAGTCTACGAGGTTGCAAAGAGTCAGACCCGACTGTGCGACTTTCGTTTTCACTAGGGATAGGGCTGTAATAATCACCCTTTAAATGAAACATATTAATTTTTCTTCAGTCTTTCATGCTCACGGCAGACATGCGTTGTCTGCTGGGGTTTCTGGAGCAGGAACCCTGGCTCTTATAGTTGGCATGGGTCTCCCCAGAATGGGCAGTGGCATGCCAGTCCTGACCAGAGTGAGCAGGACCCTTGGTCACTCAGCCAGCTGAGCCTGCGGGGTCGAGAGGGGACACGTTCCCTGTGGCGGTTCTGAGGCTCCACCCTGGTGAACAGAGCTACCGACGCTGTCCTGTGGTAGCCTCTGTGGTAGCCAGGCCTCTGCCCCCTGGCAGCCCTCCAGGCTGCGGTCCCATGGCTGTGGGGCTGAGGCCAGGAGCCTGAGTGAGAGGGGCGTGGAGCTGGCCCACCCCGCCCTCCCAGACTCTCAGAGGCTGGTGGCCAGGGGAGCCACCTGCAGCTCCCACACACCCTCCCTCCAGGCCTGGGCCCTTACGGGGGGCAAGCAGGCCACCCAGGATAAGAACAGAGGCCGGACCTCCCCTCAACCCTGAATGTCCACTGCAGAGTCAGCAGTACCTCTCCTAGTGGTGCATGACTGCCAAGAGTCCAGCCTGTGCCTTAGAGCTTCCTCTACGTCCAGTGCCTGGACACGAGAGTGACCTTGCAGCCAGCACCCTTTTTACATGGACCAGATTTGGGGGGGGGGGGTAATTCTGTTCTTCTATTTATTTCCCAGCTGTTTGGGATAAAAAGATGCCTCTTCCCCAGTGTGTGTGTGCTCAGTCACATCCGACTCTTCTTGACCCCGTGGACTGGAGCCTGCAAGGCTGCTCTGTCCATGGGACTCTCCAGGCAAGAATACTGGAGTGGGTACCTGTTCCCTTCTGCAGGGGGTCTTCCCGACTCAGAGATTGAACCCGAGTCGGTTGTATCTCCTGCACTGGCAGGAGTCTTTCCTGAGAGCTCATGCTTCAGCATTATTCTGGAAACTCTTGGTAGGAAATTATCCAAGGCAGGATGTCGGTCAACAGGACGTGAGCACACACGCGGTCACCGCTGCGGGCTGGCTCCACCTCAGGACCTTTGCATGTGCTTCCCTCTTCCCCCAAGACTCCTGTGGCGTCCCATCGCTCAGGAAGCCCGAGGCTGAAAGGCCGCCTTCCCTGAGAGCCTCCCCTTCCCTCTCCCATCTGCCGCCAACTCACAGGACTCTACCCCCAGCGTGTGTTACTGCCCACAGGGCAAATCTGCGCGCCTGTAAGGCGGCTCCCCCGGGCTGCCAGCTCACGGGGCATGGGTTACCTTATTCACGAAGGGCGCAGACCCCGGCCTGATCCAGAATGGGTGCTTACCCAAGGTTCAGGAGTAAAGAGGTGATCCCCTGCTCCCAGCTGGCCTCACCTGGAACCAGACCCTGCCCAAACGGGCTCTGCAGGGCTTGGTGTCAACAATAAAACTGACGCCTCTTTCTGTTCCAGAAAACTTACTCTGAGCCGATAAAACGCTACATGATGAAGGCTGGAGAGTCAAGTAGCTTGGGCCATGTTAGTACTATTAAGTGACAAAGAACAGCGCTAATCATCATAATCATTAGTAAAACAAATGCGCCTGTGATCAGCCCTTCAGTCGTGTCGGACTCTATACCCCGCCCTCCCAGACTCTCAGAGGCTGGTGGCCAGGGGAGCCACCTGCAGCTCCCACACACCCTCCCTCCAGGCCTGGGCCCTTACGGGGGGCAAGCAGGCCACCCAGGATAAGAACAGAGGCCGGACCTCCCCTCAACCCTGAATGTCCACTGCAGAGTCAGCAGTACCTCTCCTAGTGGTGCATGACTGCCAAGAGTCCAGCCTGTGCCTTAGAGCTTCCTCTACGTCCAGTGCCTGGACACGAGAGTGACCTTGCAGCCAGCACCCTTTTTACATGGACCAGATTTGGGGGGGGGGGGTAATTCTGTTCTTCTATTTATTTCCCAGCTGTTTGGGATAAAAAGATGCCTCTTCCCCAGTGTGTGTGTGCTCAGTCACATCCGACTCTTCTTGACCCCGTGGACTGGAGCCTGCAAGGCTGCTCTGTCCATGGGACTCTCCAGGCAAGAATACTGGAGTGGGTACCTGTTCCCTTCTGCAGGGGGTCTTCCCGACTCAGAGATTGAACCCGAGTCGGTTGTATCTCCTGCACTGGCAGGAGTCTTTCCTGAGAGCTCATGCTTCAGCATTATTCTGGAAACTCTTGGTAGGAAATTATCCAAGGCAGGATGTCGGTCAACAGGACGTGAGCACACACGCGGTCACCGCTGCGGGCTGGCTCCACCTCAGGACCTTTGCATGTGCTTCCCTCTTCCCCCAAGACTCCTGTGGCGTCCCATCGCTCAGGAAGCCCGAGGCTGAAAGGCCGCCTTCCCTGAGAGCCTCCCCTTCCCTCTCCCATCTGCCGCCAACTCACAGGACTCTACCCCCAGCGTGTGTTACTGCCCACAGGGCAAATCTGCGCGCCTGTAAGGCGGCTCCCCTGGGCTGCCAGCTCACGGGGCATGGGTTACCTTATTCACGAAGGGCGCAGACCCCGGCCTGATCCAGAATGGGTGCTTACCCAAGGTTCAGGAGTAAAGAGGTGATCCCCTGCTCCCAGCTGGCCTCACCTGGAACCAGACCCTGCCCAAACGGGCTCTGCAGGGCTTGGTGTCAACAATAAAACTGACGCCTCTTTCTGTTCCAGAAAACTTACTCTGAGCCGATAAAACGCTACATGATGAAGGCTGGAGAGTCAAGTAGCTTGGGCCATGTTAGTACTATTAAGTGACAAAGAACAGCGCTAATCATCATAATCATTAGTAAAACAAATGCGCCTGTGATCAGCCCTTCAGTCGTGTCGGACTCTACGACCCCATGGACTGTGGCCCACCAGGCTCCTCTGTCCATGGGATTCTCCAGGCAAGAATACTGGAGTGGGTTGCCATTTCCGCCTCCAGGGGATCTTCCCGACCCAGGGGTGGAACCCGCAGCTCCCGCGTTGCAGGCAGATTCTTTACTGCTGAGTAAAACAAACGTGACAAAACCACCTGCGGGGTGTCCGTGGAGGTGCCCCCTTCTGACTGCAGGCTGCTCCAGGGTGGGGAGAGGTCAGCCCCTCGGGGCTCCAGCCGCCGGGCCCACTCTGAACCTCAGCTCTGGGCCCAAGAAGACACAGCCTGTCCCCAGAGCCGGCAGGGCCAGCACCATGGACGGGGTAGGGGGCCGCCCAGCCGCGGAGCCCTCCCTGAGACCTACATGCGGGTTTGAGTGTTCTTCAGGGTGAAGCTCAGCTCCTCCAGGGCCTCCTCCATCTCCTGGGTGTTCTGGACCAGGGACAGGTTCTGCTCCTCCAGCTTTGTGAAGACGTCGAGGAGCTGCTGCGGATCTGTGAAGTATAGCTCCAGCTCCTACGGGCAGAGCCGGGTGAGGCCCCGCTCAGCGGGCCCGGCCCTGCAGCCCCGCGGGAGCAGGCACTCACCTCCCCATCGTCGCTGTCGAGGTCGTCCTGCACGGGGAGGGTGGAGCTGGACCTGCAGGGACACGGGGTCGGGGCCTGGGGCACCTCCCCAGCCAGCCCTCGTCCCATCCTCTGTCCCCCAGGCAGCCGAGGCCATGGCTCCAGCCTCCTCTCGGCCCCCAGTGGTCACACCAGGCCCAGCCGGTCCCTCTCAGTCTAGTTAGAATAAAGCACAGCTCCCACCTCGAGGCTGCCAGCCCCAGCAGCTCCTTCCTGCAATCCGAGAGCCAACCCGACCTCAGACCCACGGCTCCCGCTGCCAGGCCCCTCCCTGGTCGCTGGTCTTTCCCTCACACCTGGGCCTTCGCTGCCCCGCTCCCTCCCTAGGACGTGTCATCACCGGCCCCTCTCACAGCTGCTGCGACACTCACGCCACACGTCGCGGACCTTGCTGGACACGCACGACCCGGCGGCCACAGGGAAGGCTGTGAGGGTCACAAGCACTGGGGGGTCCTGGCCAACCTCAGTCCTGCTTCCGTCACCCCTCCCAGCCTGCACCCTGTGTGGACACGCAGGCTCTGCCGCCCCCGGAGCTGGTGAGGCCGGCTTGCAGCTGCAGGAGGCTGAGCGAGACCTCAGAGACTCCAGCTCCGCCTTCCTGAAGTGCAGAGCTGGCATCACGGGGCCCCGAAGGCTGGCACAGTCGCCGTGCCGTGCCTCGCCCTGTATGCCCCTTGATTGTATTGTGCAGTCACTGAGTCACGTCTGACTGTTTGCGACCCCAGGGACTACAGCCCACCAGGCTCCTCTGTCCATGGGATTTCTCAGGCAAGAATACTGAAATGGGTTGCTATTTCCTCCTCCAGGGGCTCTTCCCAAACCAGGAGCTGAACCTGCATCTCTTGCACTGGCAGGCAGATCTCCCGCCTGAGCCACCAGGGCAGCCCCAGGCACACAGATGCCACTGAGTCGCCACGTGGGAACCCTGCCATTCAGAAAGCCAGTCGCCTGCCCAGGTCACTCTCGGCCTGGAAGGTGCCCTTCTGAGACTCTTCCTTCCAAGAGGATATAGCCTGGGCCCAGGCTGGACTTTAGCTCTGACTCTCCCTCCTGGCCAAGTGCCTTGTGTGGCCTGCGACCTGCCCAAATGTGCACAGTGGCCATGGTCATGGGGCTGGCAGGCCGAGGTCCCAGACCTCTGCTCCCAGGGAACTTCCCTGCTGCCGGGAGCTCCAAGGCTGAGGGCACCTCGCCAGAGGAGGCACGCACATCCGACCTCGGAGCTGGAGACCGCAGCCCTGCCCGGAGGGGTGACGGGGACCAGAGCTAACCTCTGCACGCACCTGGCCTGTGCGCTCGGTGATGCTCCAAGGGCACCACAGAATCAGGAAAAGGTACGAGACCCAAGTCCGATCGTGTCGGCGCCCTGCTGGAACTTCCTGGCCTCTGCAGCCCCGGACCCCAGGGCGGGGACTGAGGCAAAGCGAGGGTGCAGCTCTGCCTGACTGCCAGGCGCCCCCGCCCCTCCGCACCGCGTGGGGAGCCCGCCCGGAGAGGCCGGGGTGCACGGGGACAGCGCTGGAGGAGTGGGGGCCCCGGAGACAGCGGTGGGGCAGGTGTGTTCTGCGGTCAGTCATCACGGCGTGTGGCGGGGGTGTCAGGGAATCACAGAAAGACATTCAGGACAGGTCCCAGGGCGACTCGGCGGTCCCCGAGGGGGTGTTGCAGGGGCTACGGGGTGAGTCACGGGGGCTGGATCTGGTCAGTTGGTTTGTCCCTTACTGTGTTTTGCATAAGACTTGAAAATAACTGTCTCAATTAAAGTTTGGGATATTTTATATGAAAGTCCAGACTTCCTGCTTCCCTTTTAAGGTTCAGGGACTCTGTCAGCCCCCGGCCAGCACTCTGGACTCTGAGGGTCCGGGCAGGTGGGTCCTCTCACAAGCATCCCCCTAGCTGCCTCTTCCATGCACCTTTGACTGTCCCAGCAGCACCCACGTGGGACACCCCAAGTTCAGGTTCACCAAATCACACGAACATAAGTGTCTGCTTAGGAAACACCTCGATTTTCAGGCTTATGTCTAACTCCAGACCCTCCAGGCTGGATATGGCCCTTCCTCACCCTCTCCCCTGTTCCAGGCACCCCAAGCTGGCGCCACTGGGGGCCGCTCCCCAGCAGGCCAGTCTCCTCCACCACCCCCTCCCCATGCCCACTCACCTTTTGGACTCCACCCCGCTGGGCACGCTGGGCAGGGTGCCCTGCTGCTGGCTGGCGGTGGCGGACAGTGCCTGGTGCAGCCGCATCACTTGCAGGAGCTTGGCAGGCCTCCTGGGGCTCTGCCCCTCTGGGGGAAGCAGAGGGGGCTGTCCACCTGCCCACCCCCCACCCAGAGAGGGCCTCCTCCAGCCACGGACCGCCACGTACCTCTGGAGCTCAGCTTGCCCTTGGTCTCTGGTCCTGTGGGAAGCCAGGAGAGGCTCAGGGTCCCAGGCACTTGCCCAGGGTCTCCCCAAGCGGCAGGACTGCTTGGAGAGCTGGCCGACCTCCCAGAGTGTGTGGGCTGAGCAGTGGGGGTTGCAGGGGCTCTGGGGGATGGAGAGGCCTGG
>SJYT01004613.1:20344-35739 GCA_006410635.1 Cephalophus harveyi | reverse complement strand
GGATGAAGAGGCCTGGAGGGGGGTGGGGGGCTCTGGGGGATGGGGAGGCCTGGCCAGCACACAGGTGCACCCGCCCTTCCACGCTACCTTTGTCCCCCACCGAGGACAGCAGCAGGCTCTCCTTGAAGGCCTCCACCACGTCCCTGGCCTGTCTAAGAGCCGAGCGCTTCCTCTCCTGCTCCTCCAGCCACTCCCTGGGCGACAGCTTGTACAGGAAGTCCTTGTACACCTTGTACTGCTGCAGCATGTCCTCAAATTTGGAGATTTCGCTGCACCCAGGAGGGGACGGGCGAGGTCAGGCTCCATCCCTGGCCCCCTGGAGGGGAGGCAACCCGGACCCTGCACGTGGGCGAGAGGGCCGGCCTGCGGGGCAGCACAGCTCAGTTCCCCGGGTCACCGCCACTCCCAGGGCAGAAGGGCCTCGGGGTGAGCCCTGCCCCGGGTCCTGGCCTCGGCCACCCGCAAGGCTGGGGCTCCTGGACTTGACCGGGGTGCAGAGCGGGGTTCCGCATGGAGCTCCCTGGGCTCCGGGAGACACGGCGGGGCCAGTGCGCCCCCTGAACTCACCTCTTGATGTTCATAATCTGGGTGGTCAGCTCACGAATCTCCAGGATCTTCTCCATCTTGGCTTTGGACTCTTTGTCAGCCCTGGGGGAGGGGGGCGGAGGGGAAGGGGCTCAAGGGCGCGTCCACGCTGCCTTCGGCCAGGGCTGCAGGCGGTGGAGCTGCCAAGCAGGGGCCTGAACTGAGGGCGAGGGTCTGTCCACAGCCGCTGCAGGCAGGATGGGGGCGTGGCAGGCGTGCAGGCAGGATGGGGGCGTGGCAGGCGTGCAGGCCGGGGCCAGGCCCAGGCGGGGGCTCACGCTCTCAGCGCCTGCACGGAGCTGCGGTCGTTCTCCCTGAGAAACTCATCGAACAGGGCTGCGTCCTTCTCCAGGAACTTCTCCGCCCGCTCCAGCTCGGCTTCCTCCTGGGCCGCCAGCCTCTCCAGCCGCTGGATCTCATTCCGCTTCATATCCAGGGCGTACTGAGGGCGGGAGCGGCGTCATGCGGGCCCCACAGGGACAGGACGCGGGGCCCATGAGGCAGCCGGCCTACCTGGATGAGAAACATCTGCCGGTTCTGGTCCACATAGCTGTTGATGTTGCTGGGCTCCAGCTTCTTTTCTGCAGCAAAAGGCACGAGGCATCTGGGGGTGGGTGGGCAGTGGGAGCAACCCCCCAGGCGGTGGCCGGGGACCCACGAGCCAGGCAGTGCACTACGCCCACCCTGAGGCCTGGGTCACAACAGGGACCACAACGGAGCAAGCTCTGCCTCCACGCTGTGCAGACACAAAGCCGTCTCCACGGCTGGAGTCTGGCCAGGTGGCGAGTCGCTCTTGCTTGTAGCACCCTTCTCCCTAGAATGAGGCTCTGGACACCCCACCCTGGAAGTTCCACCTGGCGGGATATCATGATGAAAGGCCTCTTGGCCAGGACAGTAACAGGATGGGGTGGTGAGAGAGAAAAGAAGGCGGCAAGGTCTCTGGTCGGGGCACCCGAAGCTCCGGCAAGGCTTCCCAGGTGGCACCAGTGTAAAGAATCCCCCCGCCAAGGCAGGAGATGCAAGAGACCCGGGTTTGACCCCCGGGTCGGGAAGATCCCCTGGAGAAGGAAACGGTAACCCACTCCAGTGTTCTTGCTGGGAAATCCCATGGACAGAGGAGCCTGGCAGGCCACAGTCTACAGGGTCACAGAGAGCCGGACACAAGCGAGCATCTGAGCACACGCACAAGCCTCCAGAGGCTGAGTCCACCCCGGCAGGGTTCAGCCGGGTGGGAGGAAGCTGCGGTGGGCATCAGGGCCGCCTTCTGGAGCGCAGGCAGCGAGGCATCGCAGTTGGGGTCAAGGCCCACGGGGCCTCTTTCCCGGCCTTTCCAAGAGCACAGGCTGGGGCGCCCCCGCTGTGGATGCAACTGTGGGCTCTCGGCCTTGTCCCTCAAACCCGCTCCTTTCCAGAAGGACATGCTGCAGTCCAGGAGGCCTGTTTTAAGTCGAGACGCCCGGCCTGGCCATCCTGAACTCCTCAAGGAAGTCAGACCTGCTGGGTCCAGTCTTGCCCACCTGGATGCCCCCTGCTACTCCCGGGTTTTAGCAATAACAGGCAGTGGAGGCAGAGATAAGACACAGGCAGAACTCCACACTCGACACATCAAAGATGTTCAGGCTTCCCACCCACAGGACAAGCCTCGATGTCAGGGGTGGAGGCTGGGGTCTCTCCATGTTCACATTCAGGGCCCGTATAGCCCAAGGGGTCCAGGACTCTGACCTCGGCTGGTTCTTTCAAGCTTATTGCTTTATGCTCATCGGTAGAACACTGACACACATGGTGAGCAATGCAGACCTCCTTGTTTGGTCCCTCAGTCGTGTCTGACTCTGTGACCCATGGACTGTAGCCCACCCACCAGGCTCATCTGTCCATGGGATTCTCCAGGCAAGACTCCTGGAGTGGGTTGCCATGCCTTCCTCCAGGGGACCTTTCCAACCCAGGAATCAAACCCGGGTCTCCTGTGTTGCAGGCAAATTCTTTACTATCTGACCCACCAGGGAAGCCCTTCAGACTTCTTACTGGGTGATGAAAATAACAACAGCTCACACACACAGCTCCCTTTCACTACATGCAATGAGTGAAGACACTGAGTCCCAGGACCCACGAGGCTAGTTCTCAGCAGAAGAGGCAGCAGCAGGACAAAGCTGACTTGCCCAGGAGACAAGCCAAGCGAGATGCCTGTATTTGATACACAATGAGCCTGCACTCACGGTGCAGGTCAGCGGTCCGACTGCACACAATACCAGGGTTCAAAGGCTGCTAGGTTAGCAGTCCATCTGGAACTGATTTTTGCGGCCTGGGAGGCAGAGGTCAGGCATAAAGAAGACCCGTTGCCACCCCCCCCACACACACACACCCCATACCACAACCCTGCATGGTTCAAGCCTGTTAAAAGCACTCCTCGTACGGGAAGGGCAAAGGTGGGCCTGGGGACCAGGGCTGGGGCTGGGGGCCACGGGGTGGGGGACAGAGCGGGGGAGGGGGCGCACCTCGGGTCATGGCGAGCTTCCAGGCCACCTGCTCGTGGAAGCTGCGCAGCTGCTCGGCCCGCTCCTCCTGGTCCTCCGTCTCGTCCTCCAGCTGCAGCTCGCGGCGCAGGCTGGTGTGCTTGGCAGACACCTTGGACGAGTAGGTCATCTTCTCATGCACCCACAGCTGCTTCTTCTGCTCACGATCCTGTGGGAGGCGGGCGGGAGGGCAGAGCTGGGTGGGGACAGATGGACCGGCCCCTCCCCGCTGCCTGTCCTGTCAGGGTTGCGGAGCTTCAAGCGACACACACAGGCGGAGGCGCACACTTGGAGGGGTGTGGGGGCCCGCGCATGTGCTCTGTGCAGGGTGGAAGCGCCCGGGGTGAGGAGCATCTCCCTGCAGAGAACGTGGTGCAGGCAGGCAGGGCACCAGAGGAGCTGGGGAACCCTGGTCGGATGTGATTCCAGTCGGGGTGCAGGGACACACTCCCTGCCTTGTCTATCTGAAGGTCACACTTAAGCCGAGTGTCTTGGGCTGTGATTTCTAAATCTGACAAACCAAGGCTCAGAGAAGCTGGATCCTCAGAGCTTCCAAGTTTGATAAGGAAGCTCGTTACTTACTGAGGGTGACCTGGGGCTGGGGGTCACTGGGGATCTGCAGTGCCCCAGCCCTTCACTTGGGAGGGGTCTCAGGACGGGTGGGGCTTTCTTCCCGGTGGCCTAGCGCCCACCCCTCCTGCCGCCCAGGCCCCGAGGATGTTGCTGGCTCGAGCCTGCATGTGGCTTCCCCTGCTCAAATCCGACACCCACTGGTCCTGCCAGTGACAACGCCTGCTCCCCTCTAATGTGTGGTGGGCCCTGATGTGTGTGTCCTGGTGCAATAGAACTGGCCAAGTGCCACCTAGCAGGATTCCAGTCGGAAAAGGTCTGCAGTCTGAAGGCACTGGGAGGCTCCTCGGTGTGAGGGGGCAAGGGCTGTGCTGGGAGGCAGGGGCCCTGAAGGAAGGCAGAGGGTCCCTGAGGCCGGTCTAGGCGGGGAGAAGGAAGTCCAGGCTGTGCTGCTGCTGGATGAAGGGGAAGTGTGTGTCAGGGGTGGGGGGGGGTGAGTGTGTGCATATATGAGTGTGTGTGTCTGTGCATGAATGTGCATATGTGTGCATGCATGGGTGTGTGTCTGTGCGTGAATGTGCACATGTGTGCATCTGTGTGGGTGTGCATGTATGGGTGTGTGTCTGTGTGTGAATGTGTGTGAGTGTACACGTGTGTGTGTGTGTGCATGTGCATGGGTGAGCATGTGTGTGTCTGTGCGTGAATGTGCGTGAGTGTACACATCTGTGCATGTGCATGGGTGAGCGTGTGTGTGTGTGTGCGTGAATATGTGTTAGTGTACACGTGTGTGTGTGCACATGCATGGGTGTGCATGTATGGGTGTGTGAGTGTGTGTGTGAATGTGCATAAGTATACACATGTGAGTATGTACACTCGTGTGTGAGGGTGTGCACACGTGTCTGTGTGTTTAAGAGTGTGAGCATGACAGTGCATGCGTGTGCATGCGTGTGAGGGTGCACTGCTCGAGCACCTCTCAGACTGACTCAGGGTCTGTCGTCTCTCCATCCAGGCGAGAGGTGGGACCATGGAATCATGATCAGGTCTGGGGTGGAGCTGGAGGCCCTACCCGTCCCCAAGTGTCCTTGGTCCTGGTCGGGGTGGCAGAGGGAGCCGCTGCCTGAGGAATCTCAGAGGCTGAGCCCTGAGCTGGGGGAACACAGGCAGCCCCTGAGAGAGCCCCGGACACTGGCCACGCCTGTGCCTCTGGCCCGCTGGGTGAGTCCCCTCAGCCTGGCTGCAGGGCAGTGGAAGGGTGGACTAGCTGGGCACATGGGGGCGCAAGAGACTGCTGGCATGCAGACACAGCGTGTGCTTGGGGACAGGGCTGGTCCTGAGACTGCCAAGCTCTGCAGAGACACAGCTGTGTGTGTTCACACGTGTGTGTATGTGTCTGGCCCCCAAGAAGTCCAGTGAGAGGGGACTGTGCAAGGTTAGAGAATGCGGGGTGTCTCCCAGGGCCTGGGGGTCAGAGAGGGTGTCGGGAGGGGATGGCATCTACACCAGGTTCCACAGAAGATAAGGCACGCTGGCTAAGGCTCTGGGACAGATACTCCCTGGGGGCCCCCTGACGAGAGCCCGGGAATGGCAGCGGTGGCGCTGGTACGAGAGGAGGAGGAGAGACCTGGGGCCAGGTGGAGTCGAGGCGCCTCCACAGGCAGTGTGAGCCATCGACCGTCCTAGAGCGAGCGGGCGGGGGACCAGTGCTCTGGCCGAGGCGGGCAGGCTCCCCCCAGATACTCACCAAGAGAGACTTGTTCCGCTCCTGTTCTCTGAGCAAGAAGAAGTCCACATCCCTGGACATGTGGAAAGGATTCGCTGGCTGGTCAGGAACATTCTTGGATGCTGGGGAGGGAGAGGTCCCGTTAGAGAACCAGGGGCGATCTGTGCCTCCAGGTCCCAGCGTCCCCGCCGCCCAGCGAGGACGCGGCCACTGAAGCCGGCGCCAGCAGCAGGCGCTCTCTCGGATCCAGCTGTGCCTGGAGTCCGTGCCTGGACCTCCCAGCTCTATAAACTTACCTGCTTGGTTTAGCCTGTTTAGCTTCACCCCCTGGCATCTGAGAGACTGTGTGAACATAGACCTTCATGTGTCTCAGATATATATAGCTGCATTCCTGGCCCTCGGTCCCCGCGTTTAGTCTCAGGAACCCAGGGGCCGTAAGGAAGAGGTTCCACCTGCCCTTTGTAAGCGATGCAACCGACTGACCGTGGAGTGTGCGGGGCCTGCCTGCAGGGGGCGGGGAGGCCAGCAAAGCGGCTCTGTCCCTGCAGGGGCCATCGGGAGCGGTGAGGGCAGAGGGCCGGGCTGCTCGGGAAGGGGGAGCTGCCAAGGACCCCAGTCCTGCTGCCCCCCACCCAGGCATGAGGGAGATGTTCCCACAGCCCAGCTCACCAGGTGTCCGAGAACATGGAACCCAGAGGGCACCAACCTAACGGCTTAAAAATACGGCTGCTTTCCTGCTGCTGCTGCTGCTGCTGAGTCACTTCAGTCGTGGCCAACTCTGTGCGACCCCGTAGACGGCAGCCCACCAGGCTCCCCCGTCCCTGGGACTCTCCAGGCAAGAATACTGGAGCGGGTTTCCATTTCCTTCTCCAATGCATGAAAGTGAAGTCGCTCAGCCGTGGCCGACTCTGTGCGACCTCATGGACGGCAGCCCGCCAGGCTCCCCCGTCCCCAGGACTCTCCAGGCGAGAGCACTGGAGCGGGTGGCTGCTTTCCTACCACCCTCGATTTAGCAGAAACAGGGCTCATCATTTTAAAAAGTCTTCACATTAAAAGGAGATCTGTGTGTGCTCAGTCATGCCTGACTCTCTGCGGCCCCGTGGACTCTGTCCCTGGGATCCCCAGGCAAGCATGCGGGAAGGGATTGGCTGTTTCCTTCCTTGGGAGACCTTCCTGACCTAGGAATCGAATTGACGTCTCTTGCATTAGCAGGCAGATTCTTTACCACTGAGCAGCCAGGGAAGCCCAGGAATCATTAAAATAAGGAGCCAGACACCCGAGTAGAGAAGTGGGCAGAAGGCAGGTGCTTCACAGCACAGAGCCATCAACGCCCCGCGAGCACAGCTCGTCCCCCTCGCTGGCCACGGGAACCATCAACGCCCCGCGAGCACAGCTCGTCCCCCTCGCTGGCCACGGGGAACACGGGATGCTAACACACGCCCAGCGGCCCAGGCAACCCAGAAAGGAAGGGCTGGTGCCCAGGGCTGGAGTGGCATGAAGTGACCGGAGCCCTCACACCTGGCTGTGAGCTGGTACAGTCGCTCTGGTAGATATTCAGTGACAACTTCTAAAGTTCAACATCCCAGCAGCAGCTCCAGTCCTCCTGGTACGCACAGGGGAAACAGCCTCAGAACAGCAGGTGGTGGAGGAGGAGGAGGACGTGGAGTCCATCTCTCCCCACAAACGCATCGGCGATGCACGTGCAAATGGAAGCGTTGTCACAGAGCATCTGCTGAACCAGCCAGGACCTCAAACACCTAAAAGGATCCCATGTGACCAGGCGGGACCAAAGAAGGAAGGAAGAGGAGGGGCGACAGGACCCGTACTCTAGTGGGGCTAAAGGGAGGGGAGTTCCTGCCGCCAGCAAAGGACAGAGTGGGGGCTTCAGGGGCTCCGAGGGTGCCCAGCAGCTGGCCGGTGGCAGGCAGGCCATGGGTTTTCCAGGAGTCATGTATGGATATGAGAGTTGGACTATAAAGGAATCTGAGCATGGGAGAATGATCCTTTTGAACTGTGGTGTTGGAGAAGACTCCTGAGAGTCCCTTGGACGGCAAGGAGATCCAACGGGTCCATGCTTAAGGAAATTAGTCCTGAATATTTGTTGGAAGGACAGATGCTGAAGCTGAAACTCCAATACTTTGGCCACCTGCTCCGAAGAACTGACTCATGTGAAAAGACCCTGATGCTGGGAAAGACTGAAGGTGGGAGGAGAAGGGGACGACAGAGAATGAGATAGCTGGATGGGATCACCGACTTGACAGACATGAGTTTAAGTAAACTCTGGGAGTTGGTGATGGACAGGGAGGCCTGGTGGGCCGCAGTCCATGGGGCTGCGAAGAGTCGGACACGCCTGAGCGGCTGAGCTGAGCCGAGCTGATGGGGGCAGCAGGGCAGCAGCCATCCTCGGGAGAGGGGAGGGGACCGGGGCCAGCGGGGTATAGGCTGCACACAGCTGCGCGCGTTCGTCACGCCGGCTCGGCCTGCGGCCTGGAGGGCTGTCGCTGCAGAGGAATGGCACCTCCGCGAGGACAGACGGACAAGCCACAGGGCAGACCCCGGGCCCTTAATGTCACGCTCAGCTCCGTGGAAGCATCACGGGCAGAAGAGACTGTTGGGTGAACAGCTGGGGTGGGCGATGCGGGACCAGGCTGAACCCAGCGCTCACAGGTGGCTTCCAGGGAGGCAGCTGAGAGCACAGAGCCCACGGGAAGGGGTCTGCGCACACACAGGCAGACAGGTTCTCTCAGGCAGCCTGGTTAACGCTGAGCCAGAGGAAATGCAGGACCGACAGAAACGGCCTCAGTGACACCACCAGGAGGTGGGCAGACGTGCTCGCCACAGGGACAGGCGATCGGATGAGCAGCACCGTCTCTCCGCCAGAAGCATAGGGAGCGAAAGGACGCGGAGGCCGCTCTGCTCGGTTAGACAAGGCTGAAGGTGCTCAGATCTCAAGTGACTGTGGATGAGAGCACATCTTCTGTGGGAAGATGTTCCTGAGACAACTGGGTAAATCTGATGATGGTCTGGTTAACTGCTTCTGGGCATGTGAGAAAGATCCTGATATTTGAAAATGCAGGAGTGCAATAGCGCCTGGAGTCTATCCTGGCAAAATCTGTAGCAATGTGGGTGCAACCAGAGATCATCACACTAAGAGAAGTCAGAAAGAAAAAGACAAGCACCTTATGGTATCACTTAAACGTGGCATCTCACGGACGCCACAGGGACCTCCCTGGTGGTCCAGTGGCTAAGTCTCTGTGCTGCCAACGGAGGGGGCCCAGGTTCAATCCATAGTCAGGGAACCAGATCCCACGTGCCGCAACTAAGGGCTCACATGCAGCCAACTAGAGACCCTGCGTGCCACAGTGAAGACAAAGAGCTCGTGTGCCCAGCTAAGATCCAGTGCAGCCAAAACAGGGCTTCCCAGGCGGCACCAGTGGTAAAGAACACACCTTGCAAAGCAGGGGATGGAAGAGACTCAGGTTCGATACTGGGGTAAGGAAAATCCCCTGGAGGAGGAAATGGCAACCCTCTCCAGTACTCGTGCCTGGAGAATCCCACGGACAGAGGAGCCTGGCGGGCTACAGCGCATGGGGTCGCAGAGTCAGACACGACTGAGTGAGCAGCACTTTGACTGTGCACCACAGACGGTCAGTATCCCGGGATGAACCACAATGGAAAAGAACATCCAAAAGAACATACGTATGTGCGTAGCTGGATCACTTTGCTATACAGCACAGCAGTGTAAATCAACTACACTTCAAAAAAACAACAAATTTTGAAACAGTAAAATATTCTGGCAAGGACAAAAAAAGAAAAAAGAGAAGAACAGGTGAGGCAAACGTGGCTAAATCTTGTCTGCTTCCTATCTGGTGATGAGCATCTGAGTTCACTGACCTTCAGGCTCCACTAGGCAGGTGTGGGCTTTGATAACTAACAGAAAGACGAAGTGGGGCTGGGCAGGGCGGACAGGGAGGCCCGGCCCAGGGCGGGAGCTTGGCCAGAGAAGCCAGGCTCAGGGTGCGTGCTCAGAGCTGCTCACCTCTGCCGCGGCAGCAGGCTGGCCTGTGGGGCCGGGCTGGCGGTGGGGACGGCCAAGGGACCAGGAGGGAGTCCAGGAAGCCACGGCGTGGGGGACCCAGCGGGGCCCAGAGGACAAGGCGTGTGGCTGCCAGGCGCGCCCCTTCTGTCTCCTAACAGGCGGCAACCTTGCGACTCACTGAAAAGCTGCATTTCCCAGCCTCTCTTGCAGATACTGATGGCCCCATAACAAATGGAGTGTGGCAAGAAACTGTTGGGTGGGACTTCTGGGAAAGATCTTTTCCCAAGGACGGCTGAGTTAGCCTTTCCCTCTCCTCCTCCCCGTCTGGAGGCAGATGTGATAGCTAGAGCTACTGCAGCCACTTTCTGACCAGGCAACAACCCTGTGGTTGAAAGACCAGAAAGTAAAGATGGTCGAGCAGAAGGGCTCAGAGCCTGGCCCCCTGGAAGACTTTGTAGGACTGCTCTTGGAGCTCCACAGAGCCCTGGCCTGCCTCCCACACTTATTACGGGAGGAAAAGTAAACCCTACTGTGTTGCCTATGTTCCTGTTACTTCAGGTTTCAGTAACCCAATTTCTAATGAAAACAGAACCTTTTCTCACTGTCCTTCCCACCAGAAGCTACGTCTGAGGACGTCTGAGGCCTGAGGGTGAGAGTTTGCCTCCCACTGATGGGACGTGTACTCCCAAGTCCAGAATTACCTTTGCCTTTTTTCGCATGCTTCTTCTTTTCTTCAGTGACTGAAGAACTATTGTCCATGGATTCTGGGCCTTGCTCTGGGAAACACAAGTGACAGCCTCAGCAAAGACTCAGCAGCAGCTGACAGCTGTGCACGTGACACTGAGCCAGGAAGCCCTCAGGGGCCCCCGCCCCAGGGCCCTGCCTGCCAGATGCCCCGCCCCAGGGCCCCACCTGCCAGATGACCCATAGCGCCCACACCTGCCAGATGCCCCACCCCAGGGCCCCACCTGCCAGATGCCCCGCCCCAGGGCCCCACCTGCAAGATGCCCCGCCCCAGGACCCCGCCTGCCAGATGTGATGCCCCGCCCCAGGGCTCCACCTGCCAGGTGCCCCGCCCCAGGGCCCCGCCTGCCAGATGCCCTACCCCAGGGTCCCACCTGCCAGATGACCCGTAACGCCCGCACCTGATAATTATGCTGACCTTGCCTGGAAGTTTTGAGGACTGAGCAAAAAAAGGACCACAAAAGTTCCAGCAAATGTGCCTGACCCATGGCGGCATCTTGTGACTCCCATTGGGCACCCCTCCCCTTTGCTCCTCAGAACAGAGCAGGACGGTTTTTCACAGAGACCACAGGCTCTGCGCCTCTGACGCCTGCCCAGCCAACGCTTCTGCTAGGAGCCTCCTCAGGCCTCCGGGGACTGCAGTCCCTGCCATTCCCCTGTCAGCTGACACCACGGAGCCTCCTGAGGCAGGCAGGCAACAAAGGGGGAGAGCAGGCGGGTGGCTGCCATTACCCGCTGGCCCCTTGGTCTGTGGAGATGGCCCCGCATCAGCACTGAATTCCCCCAATGCTCCACAACTCACCACACATCCCCAGAGGCCCTACAGGAGCCTGGAGCTCAGCACAATCAGTGCCTCGAGCATCCCCAGACCCGCAGCCAGGCCCTGCTCCTCCGCTCAGCACCTGTCCTCACCAGCCCCACGGCCCCCACGCCCTGACTCCTGCGGCCCCGCCCGCTGTGCAGGCCCTGTGTCCCTCTTCGAGGTCCCTTTCTTGCCACCATGGCGCTTGTCCACACGCCCTCCCTTCATCTGGGTTCTTCCCAGCATCTCCCCAGTGCCCGCCTGTCCAGGACGGCGGGAGCTCACCCCACCCTGGGCCTCCCTGGGTCAGCTCTGGAGCGGCCCCCACAAGACTCGGGAGACGCTGCTGCTTCTCAGTAACAGAGGGAACCGAGACACGGGAGGTGGGCTCGGACAGCGCAGGCCCGACGCCCACCTGCCCCAAGCCCCTGGGCACTCCTGCCCTCCAGAACCCCCAGGGCCCAGGTGCCGCAAGTGAAAGGCGCGGGTCTGTGCTCCTTGATGGGGCTGCGATGGGGCTTGGGTTTTCTCCAAAAATAAATCAATAAATAAAATTTGTAAAAAATATTTCCTTAAGACACGGGCTCCAAAGCAAGAGAAGGGGTCCCATTTCTAAATTCCCACCAACAGACGTGGCAGGGAAGCGGCTCCAGCCTCTGTGTGGCCCTTCAGCAACCAGACAGCCCAGCTTGGAGGACGACCCTCGCTGCCCCCCTGGTGTTTCCAAGTGCGGCTAGCTCTGCTCACTGCACGAGAGACCAATGAACCTGAGAGACGAGGGGCTGAGGCGAGAAAGAGGCTTGGATCAGGGAGCCGGCAGACCAAGAAGACAGCAGGCAAACACCTCAAAATGACCATCCTGTGGAGTCTAGAAAAGACCCTGATGCTGGGAAGGTGGGAGAGGGGGACGGCAGAGGATGAGACGGTTGAATGGCATCACCAACTCGATGGACATGAGTTTGAGCAAACTCTGGGAACTGGTGATGGACAGGGAGGCCTGGCGTGCTGCAGTCCATGGGGTTGCAGAGAGTCAGACACAACTGAGTGAATGAACACCACAATGGGGTCTGGATGTGAGGTTCTTTTACAGATCAGAGATGGCAGGAGATGAGGAAGCAACGTGAAAAGACCATTACTCTTGCAAACATCTCCTAGAATGGCAAGCCTCAGGCAGGGGTATGTGTCAGCTTCTTCCTTGCCATCCACAGGTGGACAGAGTTCTGGACAAAGGCACTTGTTTAACAGTCAGGCAGAGGGGCAGGACTCTCTGAGGCAGGCCGTTCCATATGATTATAATAGCAAAAGTGACAGAAAGCAAGTCAAAGAAACAGTTCCAGCATGGAGTCGGAACTGACTTCTTCCAACACTGGCATCAGCAAGCCACGCAAGGAACTCAGGCCGCCCTCCC
This sequence comes from Cephalophus harveyi, assembly GCA_006410635.1. Classification (NCBI taxonomy): domain Eukaryota; kingdom Metazoa; phylum Chordata; class Mammalia; order Artiodactyla; family Bovidae; genus Cephalophus; species Cephalophus harveyi. The sequence continues at coordinate 23,361 of SJYT01004613.1, read as the reverse complement.
CGCTGCTGCTGGACTGGAGGCTGGAGGCTGGAAGCCACACCACAAAATGCCAGAATCCCCCAGAATCCCCCGCCTCGGCATTAATTTCTCTCCTGGAAGCGGGAGAGCTCCTGTCGGGGTTCTGACAGCTCCTGCCCGCTGGAGAGCCATTTTGGTGGAGAGACTGACTCCCGGGTCTTCTTGCTTGGTCATCTCCCACGACATCACCCCTTTCCTGGATATCTATTCTATTTAAGGCCATAGTGAATGGAACTGCCCCTTAATTCCCAAGTTGGACTGTTCGTGGCTGGAATATGGAAACGCAACTCGTGTTTGAGTGTTGACCTTGTGCTCTCCCATGCTGCTGCCTTCATTTATGAGCACACAGAGCTTTCTCAGGGATTCTCCACATACAGGATCACGACATTGTGAGCAGAGAGTCTTGCTTCTTCCGTCCCTGTCTAAACGCTCTAGCTGAACTCAGCATGGCGTTGGAAAGCAGTGGTGGAAGGTCCTAATCCTGGGGGAAAGCTTGCAGCCTAACAGAATTTCACTGTGGGCTTTCTCTGTACCAGGTTCTGGAAAGGACAGCAGCCTTGGAGGCAAACAGAGAGCCCCCAGCCCTCAGGCCAATGCCAGTCTACCAGCCGGGCGAGGGGGCCAGGGCTGGTAGAAGAAAAAGCTGGGGGAGGAGGAGGGTGGAGAAGGTGTGGGCCCCCCAGGAAAGCCCTGGATGGTGGGGTGGGGAGGCAGCTCACTGAGAAAGCTCATGGGGGGCCGGTGGGGGGGCACTCTGTGCAGGGACTGTGTGGTCTGTCCGAGGAGCAGAGAGGCGAGCAGCAGGTCGCTCTGCCCCAAACCCTCTGGGAGCGGGCCTGCCCCTGTGCCCTTGACCTCTGCGCCCTTGACCTCTGCACTCAGCACACTGCCAGGCACAGAGTAGGTGCGCCCACACGTGGCCCCCAGCCCGGGCTTTGGACAGCCCGATTCTGCAGCTCCCCAGACTAAGACTAGGTCGCTTAAAACCATATTCCCTAAATCACCAAATTAAAGGACTGCATCCAGCCCCATCCCTACAGTCAGGAGCAGATGGGGGGAGGGACGCCTACACGCAGGGCGGGGGTGTCCCCAGCACGGGAGGTGCAGACATGGGGGAGCACGCCGCCCCCCCACCAGCCTGCTCAGGGTAGACCCTGGCAGTGAGCTTCCTTCACCAGGAATGACCCCTCACCCCGCCCAGTCTCGCCTTTGGGAGATACCACCATCCACTCAGTGATCACTCCCCTCCAATCCACCCCTGGACCCAAGAGGCTCAGGTGGGTTCTGGCCTGGATGCCAGGAGACCCCAGAGACAGGGGGACCAGCCACAGGCCGCGTCTCCCAGAAGCAGGGGTCCTGCAGCCCCGCCCCCACCAGCCCTGCCTGGGGAGCCTGGGTTCCACTCTGGTGTGGCCAGCCCCTCTGCCAGGCCAAGCTCCCCACCCCGGTCCTCTGCCCTCTACGCCAGGGCACGGACGAGCCGAGTCTCAGTGGAGCTGTGGCCATTTCCCCCACCCCCACCTCCGCTCAAGGTGGGAGGAATGGTGCCCCAGTCACACACTCAGATACCTGGGCTGTCTCCATCATCCCAGCAGAGCCGAACGGTCCTCCCCCTGCCCACAGGGCCCTACACACCGGCCCACACTGGCCTCTGTCTCTTCCTCCAGCACCTCACCTCATCCCCAGCTCATGGCCTAGGACACCCTCCCCTCTGAGAACGGAGCATTTTCCGCCACATCAATAAACAAGGAAGCCACGGTCTAAAGTGACTCCTGCCCTCCAGGGCACCCAGGAAGGAGAACGAAACCTGCGATCCCAGGGCACCAGTGCCACCGGTGAAGGAAGGACACTGGCCCCAGGGCACTGACAGGCACGTGAAAGGGAGATTCCAGCGAGCCCGGCTCTCGCATCTTCCCACACTTGGAAGAGCGCTAAATTCCTTAACCTAGGCTATCTGGTCTTCTTTCATTAACAATAATCTTTTGATGTTCAGACTACCTGCTCTTTGTGGCAAAGCTTCTATATACCCCGCCTCCTCCCCTCCCCTCCTTGTAGCAGTTCTCTCAATGCTTCTCCCAGGCTTGAAGTCCTGCAAACTCACACTGAATAAAACATGACTCAGCTTGTGTGCGTGCTCAGTCATGTCTGACTCTTTGCATCCTCATGGGCTGTAGCCGCCAGGCTCCTCTGTCCATGAAACTTCCCAGGCAAGAATACTGGAGTGAGCTGCCATTTCCTACTCCAGGGGATCTTCCCAACTCAGGGACTGAACCTGCATCTCTTGAGTCTCCTGCATTAGCAGGCGGTTCGTCACCACTAGCACCACCTAGGAAGCCCAAATATCCCCAGGGAATGAAACATAATTCTGAACTTGTAGGTTGTGGATATTTTTTCAGTCAACAGCACCATTGCGTTGCTTTGTTTTGTTTTCTTATCTGTAAACATTTCAAAGCTATCTTTTTTCTGGTAACCCCAGTTCAGTCTTTCTTCATTTCTCAGTCTACTCCGGAGCAGAGCGGATGAGAAAGAGGGAGGGGGTACGCTGTTACACCGGGTAACAGGGACAGCTGTGGACAGCAGCCCCCAACAGAGACCGCCCACACACGTGGAAGCGCCTTTGCTGGAAGCACTAAAGGCTTACGGGAGCTCGAGGTTTGATAAGGAGCAGCCTGCACAGCATCTGGGTCAACGGGGAAGAAGGCACGGGGAGCATTTCGGTTGTGTGGCCATCGGTGTGAGAAAAGGACAGGCTGGGCGTGCACTTGTGTGGATGTGTGTAAGGCGTGAGCACGGCAGGCGGCAGGCTTGGAGGGAAAGAGAACACAGCGGAGCCTCCAAGCAGGTGGAGTTTCACACGGGGGCTCTCAACACCCTTTGGAATCGGAAGCTCAGGACCAGTAAACTAAAACAGAGGGTGTGTGGCCAGTTCTGCCCCGCGGGCACACCCGGGGCCACTCAGCAGGAGCCCTGGGGAGGAGGTGCGGGCCTGCAGCGTGGGG
>SJYT01004613.1:1127-14472 GCA_006410635.1 Cephalophus harveyi | reverse complement strand
AGGGTGGGAACTGCCCGCCAGGTCAGGGAGGGTTGGCGTGTCGTTCCCGCCGTGATGGGGGTCTGTCATCGCTCCCGGGATCAGATTTGCTCCCGGGATCAAAGGACGCTGGGGCAGGCGGGCAGAGCTGCGGCTGCGCACGGTCCGATCGGCCACCTGGCGGCGCCCGAAGGCGGTGTGCGCGCCGCCCCCGAACGCCCTCTGTCCGGCGGGACTCGCCGGGGAAGAACCTTCTGTCCCCGGCGCAGCGGACGTTTCCCGGTGACGCAGGATGGTAAACAAGCCGAGCGCAGGGCTCACGTCAGGCGCAAACGGCGACCTTGTGGCCCGGCGAGCGCGCGGCGGAGTCCGCCTCGCTGTTCTGCGCGCCCGCGGAAACGGCCGCGGCCACCCGCGGGCACCGAGTCCTGCTGGGGACCCCAGGGCCCCTTCCTGGACTGCTGCAGACCGCCGCGGGGCGGGGGCGGTGCAGAGGGATGGGGGTGTGGCATCACAGTCTATGCGGCCCCTGTGCCCACAGGCAAACACCCTCCCCGTCCAGCCTGCCTGATTTAAACCTGGTCGGGAACCCTGCAGTCCTGCCCCAGCCCCGTCTCCACCGGAATCCTCATTTATTCAGAATCCTGTTTCAGAAACACAGTTTAAACCCATCCTCCCCAAACTCTAACCCAAGGTGTTTTTACCCCATCTTTGCTGGGCCTTTTAGTGAAAAGTGAGAGAAGAGTCTGTCATGTCCAACTCTTTGCCACCCCATGGACTGCAGTCTACTAGGCTCCTCCATCCATGAGATTTTCCAGCAAGAGTACTGGAGCAGGTTGCCATTTCCTTCTCCAGAGGCTCTTTGTGACCCAGGGATCAAGCCCAGGTCTCCCACATCGTGGGCAGACGCTTTACCGGGCGAGCACTTCTGAAACCGCCAGCAGTCAGCCTAGGCCTCTCCTCCTGGCTCAGTGGTGAAGAACCATCTGCCGGTGCGGGAGACGTGGGTTCTGTCTCTGGGTGGGGAAGATCCCCTGGAGGAGGGCATGGCAACCCACTCCAGTATTCTTGCCTAGAAAATCCCATGAACAGAGAAGCCTGGTGGGCTACAGTCCATGGGGTCCCAAAGAGTCCGACACGACTTAGCAATTAAAGCACCACACGACCATCCCTGTCGCCATTTTCTAAAGACTTTACAGACATGCCTTCCAGGTTTTTGTCTTTAATCCTCCTGGAAACTATTCGTGTGTGTTTGTAGTATGTCAGAGGCTCAGTTTCACTCTTCCCCTGTTTGGCTAATGGATTACTGCCAAACACCGAGGTCTATAGTTCCTCTATCTGCACTTTGATCGTGGCCACTTATGAAGTATCTGTACATACCCTGTGTCCCGGCTCTGTTTTATTCAGCCAGTCCCTTGCCATCTGTTTCATTCTGTGTTGTGATCACTCGTCACTACAGTGGTTCTAAATATCACTTCCCAGTGACAGGCGCGCAGGGCGCTGCGTCAGCGCCTTCGGAGCGCGCGTCTTCCCGCACAGATGCCCCGGGACGCCACGCCCTCGCTCTTACGCCCTCCTGCGATTGGTCTCTTGGCCTCCTGGAGAGTCGTCACCTTAGGACTTGCCTTCCTCCTTCCCTGCAGGACAGTCCTCTGCACCCTTGCTCTCCTGCCTTGTTCTGGTGGAGTGTTCTCTTAGAGGCTTTCTGAGACCGTCACAGGAGTGAACTTTCGAGAGCTTGCACTTTCAATCACATGATTGATAGGTTGGCAGGGTACAGAATTCTAGGTAGGAATAATTTTTCTCCTGGAACATTGAAGGCATTTGCAGACCCTTATGGCAGATAGTATTTTCCAGAAATAGCCAGAACAGTACGTCCAGTCCTGAATGGTCTTCCAGAACCCCGCTGCTCTCCACCAGGACATCCCTCGGACCTTGGCAGGTGTTCGGGACGCCCTGGCAAACAGCAGGCGTGGGAGTCAGGTGGAGTGACTCTCCAGTCTAGGTCACGACAGACAGAGGGCTTCCTCCTGGCTCTCTCTCCTGGACTCTCTGCCCTGGAACCAGCTTCCTTGTTCTGAGGAAGCCCTGGCCACGTGGGGAGGCTGCATGTGGGTCTCCTGGCTAGTAACCCCAGCTGAGGCCTCAGCCTGGAGGCAGCATCCATCCCAGGTGTGAGTCACCAAACTTTCAGATAATTCCAGGCTCCAGGCTGCAAATCACCAGCTGATTCCAAGTGGTGCAGAAGTAGATTGTCCCCCCCCTGCGCCTGCTCAAATGGAAGATTTGTGGGCAAAATAATTGCCGGGATTTGCGATGTAGCTTGTGTGACAGAACGGCCCTCCTCACGCCAGCGACCAGCAGAGCAGAGCTGAGGACACAGCAGTGAGCCCTGCACCTGCGGAGATGGGGGTCCAGTCAGCACTTCACATGAATGTGCAGCTCAGTTCAGTCGCTCAGTCGTGTCCGACTCTCTGCGACCCCACGGACCGCAGCATGCCAGGCCTTCCTGTCCATCACCAACTCCCGGAGCCTGGCCAAACTCATGCCCATCGAGCCAGTGATGCATCCAACCAGCTCTTCCTCTGTTGTCCCCTTCTCTTGCCTTCAATCTTTCCCAGCATCCAGGTCGTTTCAAATGAGTCAGCTCTTCGCATCAGGTGGCCAAAGTATTGGAGTTTGAGCTTCTTTAAAGAAACGTTTCCATATTTATGTACTGCTGTGCCGGGCCTTTGTGCGGCTCACCGGCTTCCTCTAGCTCCGAGAGCAGGGCCGCTCTCCAGGCGGGCTGCACAGGCCTCCCCCGCGGCGGCTGCCCTTGCGGCGCCGCACAGGCTCAGCAGCGGTGCCGGAGTCTAGCTGCCCCGTGGCATGCCGGACCTTCCTGGTTCAGGCGTCGAGCCTGTGTCCCCTCCACCGGAAGGCAGATTCTGTACCTCCGAGCCACCAGGGAAGCTGTATATAACGTCTCAAGTAATGTGAAAGAAGGTGAACAGTGAAATTCCAGATGTTCAAGCTGGATTTAGAAAAGGCAGAGGAACCATAGATCAAATTGCCAACATCCATTGGATCATGGAAAAAGCAAGAGAGTTCCAGAGAAACATCTGCTTCAGCTTTACTGACTATACTACTCTCTGCCCTGGAACCAGCTTCCTTGTTCTGAGGAAGCCCTGGCCACGTGGGGAGGCTGCATGTGGGTCTCCTGGCTAGTAACCCCAGCTGAGGCCTCAGCCTGGAGGCAGCATCCATCCCAGGTGTGAGTCACCAAACTTTCAGATAATTCCAGGCTCCAGGCTGCAAATCACCAGCTGATTCCAAGTGGTGCAGAAGTAGATTGTCCCCCCCCTGCGCCTGCTCAAATGGAAGATTTGTGGGCAAAATAATTGCCGGGATTTGCGATGTAGCTTGTGTGACAGAACGGCCCTCCTCACGCCAGCGACCAGCAGAGCAGAGCTGAGGACACAGCAGTGAGCCCTGCACCTGCGGAGATGGGGGTCCAGTCAGCACTTCACATGAATGTGCAGCTCAGTTCAGTCGCTCAGTCGTGTCCGACTCTCTGCGACCCCACGGACCGCAGCATGCCAGGCCTTCCTGTCCATCACCAACTCCCGGAGCCTGGCCAAACTCATGCCCATCGAGCCAGTGATGCATCCAACCAGCTCTTCCTCTGTTGTCCCCTTCTCTTGCCTTCAATCTTTCCCAGCATCCAGGTCGTTTCAAATGAGTCAGCTCTTCGCATCAGGTGGCCAAAGTATTGGAGTTTGAGCTTCTTTAAAGAAACGTTTCCATATTTATGTACTGCTGTGCCGGGCCTTTGTGCGGCTCACCGGCTTCCTCTAGCTCCGAGAGCAGGGCCGCTCTCCAGGCGGGCTGCACAGGCCTCCCCCGCGGCGGCTGCCCTTGCGGCGCCGCACAGGCTCAGCAGCGGTGCCGGAGTCTAGCTGCCCCGTGGCATGCCGGACCTTCCTGGTTCAGGCGTCGAGCCTGTGTCCCCTCCACCGGAAGGCAGATTCTGTACCTCCGAGCCACCAGGGAAGCTGTATATAACGTCTCAAGTAATGTGAAAGAAGGTGAACAGTGAAATTCCAGATGTTCAAGCTGGATTTAGAAAAGGCAGAGGAACCATAGATCAAATTGCCAACATCCATTGGATCATGGAAAAAGCAAGAGAGTTCCAGAGAAACATCTGCTTCAGCTTTACTGACTATACCATAGGCTTTGACTGTGTGGACCACAACAAACTCTGGAAAATGCTTAAAGAGATGGGAATACCAGACCACCTGACCTGCTTCTTGAGAAACCTATATGCAGGTCAAGAAGCAACAGTTAGAACTGGACATGGAACAACAGACTGGTTCCAAATCAGGAAAGGAGTACGTCAAGGCTGTATATTGCCACCCTGCTTATTTAACTTATATGCAGAGTACATCATGAGAAATGCTGGGCGGGAAGAAACACAAGCTGGAATCAAGATTGCCGGGAGAAATATCAATAACCTCAGATATGCAGGTGACACCACCCTTATGGCAGAAAGTGAAGAGGAACTAAAAGCCTCTTGATGAAAGTGAAAGAGGAGAGTGGAAAAGTTGACCTAAAGCTCAATATTCAGAAAATGAAGATTATGGCATCTGGTCCCATCACTTCCTGGCAAATAGATGGGGAAACAGTCACAGACTTTATTTTTTTGGGCTCCAAAATCACTGCAGATAGTGACTGCAGCCCTGAAATTAAGACACTTACTCCTTGGAAGAAAAGTTTTGACCAACCTAGACAGCATATTAAAAAGCACAGACATTACTTTACCAACAAAGATTCATATAGTCAAAGCTATGGTTTTTCCAGGAATCATGTATGGATGTGAGAGTTGGACTATAAAGAAAGCTGAGCACCGAAGAATTGATGCTTTTGAACTGTGGTGTTGGAGCAAACTCTTGAGAGTCCCTTGGACTGCAAGGAAATCCAAACAGTCCATCCTAAAGGAAATTAGTCCTGAATATTCTTTGGAAGGACTGATGCTAAAGCTGAAATTCCAACACTTTGGCCACCTGATGTGAAGAATTGACACATTGGAAAAGTCCCTGGCGCTGGGAAAGATTGAAGGCAGGAAAAGGGGATGACAGAGGATGAGATGGTTGGATGGCATCACCGACTCAATGGACATGAGTTTGAGTGAACTCCGGGAGTTGGTGATGGACAGGTAGGCCTGGTGTGCTGCAGTCCATGGGGTCGCAAAGAGTTGGACACAACTGAGTGACTGAACTGAGCTGAACTGAAAAGAAGGTGAACATCTCATAGGTTCCCAGCACCCAGTGCCCATTGCTGTTTATGGCAGCACGCTTGGCCTTCCCAAAGGATGGGGGACCAGTGGGATGTCCGCTTCTCTGGGCGAGATCGGCTAGACTTGCTGGTGACCCGGAGGTGACGGAAAAACAGAGAGCAAAGCCCCGTGAGGCCTGTGCTGGTCACTATCTGTGCCGCAGCCGCCCCTCTGCCCGCCCCTGGTCTGGCACCCTGGGAGCTGCTGGCGAAGGCAGCCTCTTTCCTCCCAAGTGCAGGTGGGCCCAGAGCTCAGGCAGCTGTCACCAGCCGAGCTGGAGGACCACCCCTCAGACCTCAGGAGACGAGACTCGGGGTCAGGGGCCCCGTGGGGCCCATCACAGCTTAGGGAGGACCGCAGGTACAGCCGTCAGGAAGGGGAGGCCCCCTGCGGAGAGTGTGGGGAGCCGGCCTGGGGTGCAGGAAGCTCTGTCCCAGCCAGTCCTCGCCTGCCCCGGCCCCAAGTCTGAGCCAGTGCTGGAGCAGGAACCAGCCACAGGGCCTCGGACTATCCTCCAGGGGCGGACCCCAGCCTGGGCAGGCATGCAGGGCGAGATGACTCCTTCCATCTCTCAAGAAAGAGTCACTACTGTTTACCACCACTAGGCATGCTGGGAGTGCGGCTAAGAGCAAAAGAAGCCAAAGTCGCTCCCCTCAAAGAGCTAACCTTGTGGGAAGAGACAGACACTGCCTACAGCCCTGTGGGCACAGGCCGGGAGACAGGCAGTGGGGCCCAGCTAGCCTGAGGGGGCTGGACGGGCAGCGGGGTGCGGGGGGCTCTCTGAACAGTGCTCAGCGAGGGGAGGGCTTCCCTGATGGGAATTCGCCCACCAAGCCAAAGACACAGCTCCGATCCCTGGTTTGGGAAGACCCCTTGCAGGAGGAAACGGGAGCCCACTCCAGTATTATTGCCTGGAGAATCTCATGGACAGAGGAACCTGGCGGGCTACAGTCCACGGGGTCGCAAAGAGTTGGACAAAACTTAGTGATTAAGCAACAACAGCAATGGCGAGGGGCAGGTGTCCCTGGGCAGAGGCAGAAGGGAGGGCACAGGCGGCCTCCTGGAGGGGGAGGGGACTCCAGGCAGCGGGGATCCGGGGGAAGCAGAGCAGGGGGCCGCTGGGTGGGCCTGGGGAGAGCAGCTTGGAAGAAAACTCAGGGAGCCAGGAAGGAAGGGGCTTTGTGCATTGGAAAACACCCCCGATGCACCAATGAACACGAAATGAAAGCCAGCAGATAGGCACACCAGGCTATGTCATGTGTTTCAGGACGAAACACCGAGCCCCTGAAGGCTTCCTGGGAATTGGAAATTGCTTTTAAAGGCAAGAGTCTCAAATTTACCTGTAAACCACAGCCTGGGAGTGACGAGCACCGCCTGCGGGGAGAAAAACGGGACCACAGGGCCCCACAGTCAGCCCAGCGGGCGCGTCTGTGCCCAAGGCAGCCATCCATGGAGATGCATCCAGAGGCCGCGAGGCTCCTCAGGGAGCCGGCACGTCCTCCTCGGTTTCACAGATGAGGAAACCGAGGCCCAGACAGGTCAAGGCATGTGAAGGCCACGCAGCTCCCCCTGGGCCTGCCCCCAAGCCTGCAGCTGCCCCTGGCGCACCCTGCCCCCTCCTCTCATCTTGCCCGGCCTGTCTCCCTCCTGACCCGCCTCCCGCTTCCTGCCCGAGCCTTCCCACGGTCTGTGACATCTTCCGCGGCAGAAAGCAGGCTCCCGAGGGCTGAAGTCTTTCCCTGTGTGCTTGCTGCCGCGGCCCGAACGGAAGCACCTGGCACACAGCGCTGCCTCGGAGCAGTCCTGACCTGTTTGGTAGTTAGAATTGGGAAAAGGGGTCCAGAGTGGCAGTGGCCCAAAGACACAGAAGGGAAAAGCCCACGAATACAGAACAAAGGGAGGTCAGCGGACCAGAGCGAGGCCCTCAGCAAAACATACAGCCCTCCTGGCCAGCCAGTTTACACAGGGCAGGCGCAGGGGCAGGAGACGAATGTATAAAAGGAGGAAGCCTAGAAGATCGGGGGCTTCTCTTCTCTTCGCATCTTTTGGGTCGGCCCGCCCTCACGCCTAGAGGGTGTATTTCCCTTTGTTTGCCAAATAAACCTGAGCTGTATCACGGAGCTATACCACTGGGCTGGCCGTTGCTTCAGATTTTTGCTGCAGCGAGAGAGAACCGAGGAAATTACAAACTTCCCTGACACATACGGTGCCATGACTCGGATTTAACCTGGCTGAAACAACCTCAGCTCGGCTCCCGCAAGGCAGAGGCCAAACACAGCAAAAGCCCAACTCGGCAAAAGCTCCCCCGGTGGAAGCTGAACGCGGAGAAAACCCAGCACAGGGGAAGTGGCAAGAAGCCCAGGGTGCCGGAAACGGGGCCAGCAAAGACGGGCACGGCAGAAAGCTGAGGTGGCTCCGTCTCAGAGTCCAGCAGACCTCCCGTCAGGGTAGGAAGTCCTCGCTTCTGTGGCTGGAAGGACATATGGCTAACTAAATCTGAATTCCTTTACAGTCTCTCATTCCCTGTTTCCTCGAAGCCCCGGCGAACGGCTGCGCGGCAGGAGGCGCCCCAGGGCGGCCGAGGCCTCCGCTGTCAGCTGTGCCTCGGGAGCAGGTGCCCACGCGGGGGGAGGTTCTTCTGTCCTTAACCTCCTTTATGCCAAGGATCAGGCCAATGAAAACTGTGAGCACAGGTCAGGTATTTAGCAGATTTTCCGGCAAGTTATGAAGGGGATTTCTAGACACGTTTTCCCCACCTATTTTTCCTCCCGTCCTTCAGCTCCTCTCTCCATTTATGCCACTATTTCCAAAGTATTGGGCAGGTCATCATCTTTCCGTTTCCAAAAATTATGTTTGAAACTGTTTACCTAAGATTGGACTCAAACCCACATGTCAGGGACTCTGCGCAATGCTTAGTCACTCAATTGTGTCCAACCAGGACTTGAGCCAGGCCAAAACCCATGGTACTTGGTTTCAGGACCTAATGAAGCTCAGGTTCTTGAGGTCTCATTGCAAAAAAATTCCATGACAGACCCAGCAATAGGTAAGAGATTTGTTCAGATTCAGAGATAAACACACTCCAAGAGTGTGGGCCATCACAGAGGACGAGCGTGGTGGCCGTGGAATGAGGTGTGGTCAGTTTTAGTGAGTTGGGTGATTTCATATGTCAGTGAGTGGGAGGATCATTCCAACAAGAGGGGAACCTCCCCTTCACTGGTCTGTTGACAGTGCCTTGGGACTGTCCTGGCACCCCGGCTGTGTCACTTAGCTTGCAGACTGAGGATGAAGGTTTAGCTGAAATTGATTTGTTTGTCATCTTAGACCCATTTGATTTTAATCAGTTTATGTTATCCTCTTCGGTTCAATTCAGTCTCTCAGTCATGTCCGACTCTTTGCAACCCCATGGACTGCAGCACACCAGGCCTCCCTGTCCATCTCCAACTCCTGAAGTTTACTCAAACTCATATCCTCTGAGTCAGGGATGGCATCCAACCATCTCATCGTCTGTCGTCCCCTTCTGCTCCCACCTTCAATCTTTCCCAGCATCAGGGTCTTTTCAAATGAGTCAGTTCTTCGAATCAAGAGGCCAAAGTATTGGAATTTCAACTTCAACATCAGTCCTTCCAATGAATATTCAAGACTGATTTCCTTTAGGATGGACTGGTTGGATTTCCTTGCAGTCCAAGGGACTCTCAAGAGTCTTCTCCAACACCACAGTTCAAAAGCCTCAATTCTTCGGTGCTCAGCTTTCTTGATAGTCCAGCTCTCACATCCATACATGACTACTGGAAAAACCATAGCTTTGACTAGATGGATGTTCATTGGCAAAGTAATGTCTCTGCTTTTTAATATGCTGTCTAGGTTGGTCATAACTTTCCTTCCAAGGAGTAAGCGTCTTTTAATTTCATGGCTGCAATCACCATCTGCAGTGATTTTAGAGCCCAGAAAAATAAAGTCTGTCACTGTTTCCATTGTTTCCCCATCTATTTGCCATGAAGTGATGGGACCAGATGCCATGATCTTTTCTGAATGTTGAGCTTTAAGCCAGCTTTTTCACTCTCCTCTTTCACTTTCACCAAGAGGCTCTTTAGTTCTTTTTCCTTTTCTGCCATAAGGGTGGTGTCATCTGCATATCTGAGGTTATTGATATTTCTCCCAGCAATCTTGTGCTTCCTCCAGCCCAGCGTTTCTCGTGATGTGCTCTGCACATAAGTTAAATAAGCAGCGTGGCAATATCCAGCCTTGACGCCGTCCTTTCCTGTTTGAAACCAGTCTTGTTCCATGTCCAGTTCTAACTGTTGCTTCCTGACCTGCATACAGGTTTCTCAAGACACAGGTCAGGTGGTCTGGTATTCCCATCTCTTTCAGAATTTTCCACAGTTTATTGTGATCCACACAGTCAAAGGCTTTGGCATAGTCAAGAAAGCAGAAATACATGTTTTTCTGGAACCCTCTTGCTTTTTCTCGTGATGTGCTCTGCACACGAGTTGAATAAGCAGAGTGGCGATACACAGCCCTGACACGCTCCTTTCCTGTTTGGACCCAGTCTGTTTCACGCCCTTTGCTATTACTTCTGTTATTAGCTACAGTGGGTCTATGGCAGTGAAATGTTTACCACTGGAGACACCCTAAGCTATTCTTATGGAGGACTAGGGGAGGAAATCAGTAACTTACAATCCCTCAGAGCAACAAGAAGATAAGGCTGATGGCTGGCTCAGCAGGTTCCCAGTCTCAGGGCACAGGCTTGGATTGCTTCACCTGTGGAACCTATTCCCGTGGTACCCATTCCCATCCGTGGTGGACAAACCAGCAATGAGTTAAGGTTACAACCCCTTAATCCTACCCAGCACTGGTGATGCTGGAGACCTTGGGTATACCCAACTGCAGTCCAGGGGTCCCAGGAGGTCAACATGACTCAAACTGTCCCACAACCCAATTCTCGGGAGGCCAACCTGCCTCGACCTGCCTGGGGATTCAATCTCCAGGAGGCTGTCACATGTCAGCCTGCCCGGGTATCTGCACCCTGACTCAGGGACACGTGGCTCTCAGGGTGCCACAGTACTGGGTAGAATAAGCTTTAAAAAGCCCACCCCTAAGGAAGTCCACCCATGGAAACAAAAGTGAGCCCATGGCTGTGGGACTGTGCCAGTCTCAGCAATAACTCAGGAATCCCACGGGAACCCCATTAGACTTGTTCTGGAAAGTCTAAAATAGGCTTTCCAAAAGTTTGCCAATCTGGACTTAGACTCTTATGAGAGACAGGTGATTTCAAAGGAAAATTCTTGTCCTAATGTGCATCAGACATCAGGATAAAGTTCCAACAGCTCCAGCAGCAGGACCCTGCTGCCTCCTTAGATGAGGTGGTCCAGACAGCCACCAATACCTTTTATAACAGAGAACGGGAGAGGGAGGCCAAGGCTCAGGAAAGGGAGAAAAGGAAAGAGACGAGGCATGCCCAGAGGCTGGCCGCCCTCCAGGGAAACCCTATGGCACCCCGAGTCCTTGAAGGACAAGGCTCAGGGCAAATGCCTGATCTGCAGACAGGCAGGACATTGGGCCAAAGAGTGTTCAAAGAGTGACAAGTCTCCTAGAATGGCTTGCTACGAATACCATCCATGGGGACATTGGACGGCACCCTGCCCTCGGGACCCAAGAGCCTCAAGGTCAAGTACAAGCCTTCCCTCACGATGGTTCAACAGGACTGAAGCGGCCCGCTCCAGCCAGCCCGCCTGTCACAGATAATCATCACAGGGCTGGAGCCAAGGGTGCAACTGGACGTGGCAGGTAGGTCGAGAATTTCTTGGTTGACACAGAGGCAACCTACTCTGTCCTGACCTCTTACTCCGAAGCCTTCTCCTCCCAAACCTGTACCATTTTGGGTGCTACAGGAAAAGCAATTACAAAAAGGTTCACCCGAGCACTTCTTTGTTGCTGGGATGGACAAATATTTCTCCCACCAGTTTCTGGTGGTCCCCGAGTGCCCTTCCCTTACTAAGAAGAGATCTTTCCCTGCCTTTGAAATTTTGCATCTATTCCAGTCCTGATGGAAGATGCTTTAAAACTCTCTCTTGGGGGCAGCCTAGCTATCTTTACCAGCCGCCGAGTGAAACAGCTCCTGAATGGGAGAGGCCGTTTATGGATGTCTGATCAAAAATCCTCAGATATCAAGTAGTGCTCACGGAAAATCCAGACCTGACTACATCCCCTCGTGAGGCTCGTAACCCTGCCAACCTCCTTCCTACCCTCAAGGGCGCTATCCCCTTTCACTCTTGCCTAGAAACCTTGGACCACTGGACAAAACCCCAGGAGGGACTGTCAGAAGGCCCTCTGACCAGTCCTGAGGAAATCCGGTGCACCAACAGAAAAAAAGAGCAATAGGCTCCAGTTTTGAGAGCACAGAGGCTAAGCCTCTGCCACCAGGTACTGCAGCCCAATCAGCTGAGCTCATGGCCCTGACTCAAGCTTTAGAGCTGGGGAAAGGAAAAAGAGTAGCCACTTACACTGACCCCAAGTATGCCTTTCTGGTGCCTCACACGCATGCTGCTATTTGGGAAGGAAGAGCCACTTGACCACCCGAGGGTCCCCAGTCAAATATGGTGACAAAATCCTCAGGCTCTTGGAGGCAGTCCATCTGCCCACCAAGGTTTCAGTCTCCCGCTGTACAGGACACCAAAACGGGAGCACGGAAGTGGCAGGAGGGAACCAAGCAGCTGATCAGGCAGCTGGGAGAGCAGCATCACAGATCCAGGACCTCACAGGAGCGGCCGCCTTAGCTCCACAGGCTAATTTGCCAGAAACTCCTTCATATACTGAAAGTGAAACTCTTAAAGCTAAGAGTGAGGGCTTACAAGAAGACCATATGGGGTGGTTCCAAAAGGAGGGACTCATTTTTCTTCCTGGAAACCTCCAATGGAAGTTGGTTAGCTCCTTGCATGCCACCATTCATTTAGGGGAAAAGGCCCTCCAAAGATTACTGGAAAGGTCCTTCAGAGGAACAGGCCTCCAAACAACTACAAGGCAAGTGGTCTCCTCTTGTCCCACTTGCCATTAAACAATTCCCAAGGAGCTCGATCCAAGCCAGGCTTCAGCAATACATGAACCGCGAACGCCCTGATGTTCAAGCTGGTTTTAGAAAAGGCAGAGGAACCAGAGATCAAATTGCCAACATCCGCTGGATCATGGAAAAAGCAGGAGAGTTCCAGAAAAACATCTATTTCTGCTTTATTGACTATGCCATAGGCTTTGGGTGGATCACAACAAACTGTGGAAAATTCTGAAAGAGATGGGAATACCAGACCACCTGACCTGCCTTTTGAGAAATCTGTATGCAGGTCAGGAAGCAACAATTATGCAGAACATGGAACAACAGACTGGTTCCAAATAGGAAAAGGAGTCCGTCAAGGCTGTATATTGTCACCCTGCTTATTTAACTTCTATGCAGAGTACATCATGAGAAACGCTGGACTGGAAGAAACACAAGCTGGAATCAAGAATGCAGGGAGAAATATCAATAACTTCAGATAGGCAGATGACACCACCCTTAGGGCAGAAAGTGAAGAGGAACTAAAAAGCCTCTTGATGAAAGTGAAAGTGGAGAGTGAAAAAGTTGGCTTAAAGCTCAACATTCAGAAAATGAAGATCATGGCATCCGGTCCCATCACTTCATGGGAAATAGATGGGGAAACAGGGGAAACAGTGTCAGACTTTATTTTTTGGGGCTCCAAGATCACTGCAGATGGTGACTGCAGCCATGAAATTAAAAGACGCTTACTCCTTGGAAGAAAAGTTATGACCAACCTAGATAGTATATTCAGAAGCAGAGACATTACTTTGCTGACTAAGGTCCGTCTAGTCAAGGCTATGGTTTTTCCTGTGGTCATGTATGGATGTGAGAGTTGGACTGTGAAGAAGGCTGAGCGCCAAAGAATTGATGCTTTTGAACTGTGGTGTTGGAGAAGACTCTTGAGAGTCCCTTGGACTGCAAGAAGATCCAACCAGTCCATCCTAAAAGAGATCAGCCCTGGGATTTCTTTGGAAGGAATTATGCTA
>SJYT01004611.1:302030-375051 GCA_006410635.1 Cephalophus harveyi | reverse complement strand
GGATTGAATTCTTCTCGGGGAGCCAAGAATCCTGGCGTTGTGATTCAACAACAACCTTTCAAATGTATCCTCAGTAAGTTCATAGCAATGAAAAACATGCCTCATCCTAAATTGATGAGGTAGTACAATTAAGACATCCCTCCATAAGCAGAACATAGATTCTTCTTTATCTGACTTGGAAAAGCCAAGAAAAATCAATATAGGAAATTGACACAGTCAAATTGGGAGTTGAGTATAGTAGGGCAAATTATATATCAAGTTTTGGTTTCAGAAGAAATATCCAGCTGTCATATCTGACTTCATTTACCAAGTTGCTTAGGCAACCAGAAAATACAAGAAAAACATTGGGAAAATGTACTGAATGGTTAATCGATAGCAATTTAGTATTTCTTTTCAGATTCTGAATTTGTCTGAAAGTTATTATTTTTCTTGGTTCTTAAATGTATGGTTTCCAATGGCAATAAAATTCATCTAAGTAACCCAAGATAAACCACAAACTCAGTGCTTATAAAATTACTGTTTATGTTAAAATACTTAGGATATTGCCCAGTATAAGTAAAATACTCAATAAAATTTAGTCACTGTGATTATATTTGCAGAATAATTTGCATTATTATCATCACAATCCCACCAATAAAAACAGGGACAAAGACTGTCTTTGGATACACAGCTGACAATCAGTAGGTAGAATAGTTTACATGTACTTTTATTATCACATTTCTAAAGTAATATAAAGCTTACTCACTTCAGCACAGCCTAATACTTTAGGTATTTTTTGAAAGTTTTTCAATTCAAATTTTCCCAAATAGAAGTATGGTGAAAGATTATAAAATCTACAAGATACTGTGAAATACAGTAAGATTCTGATGTAGTGCTTGGGGAGTTTACAAACTGATAAGAATATTAAGAGAACTACAAAGATATGTATAGTGAGATATTGGGCCAGAGGAGAACTGAAGAAAACCATGGAGATTCAATAAAGGCATGTCTTGGAAAATGAGGAAAGGCTCCATAGAGAAGCTACCATTAAAATGGCATTGAATAATAGATAGGAGGATTTCAACAGGCTGAGATAAAGGAGAGTTAACCAACTATCTGGGAGAAGTGAGAATATATTCCAAATGAACAAGCATGGAGGCAAAAAAAAAAAAAAGGCATCATAATATGTTCCAGGAAGATAATCTCATTTCGCTGGAGAAAAGGGATTATTGGCAGATGTAGCTAGAGATGCAGATATAAACCAAATTAGAACTAAATTTGAATAGCAGAGAAAAAAACTAAATAAATCCGTAGGTATCAAGAAATGCTATCTTTATATTTGTAGTCTCTTTCCCTCACTTTCATAAAAGGACTGTCCAAGCAGTCCATGAAATTCCAAGAAACCAAAACAAAAAGACAGATTGACCCAGAGTTCAGTCTTTGGAATTACAAAACAAGCTATTGAAAGTCAAAACCAGGGAACAAAGGGAACTTCTGCAAAGAGTTCCACAAGTGCCATTGTGGCAATGGAACTGGAAGGAGAATCAGAGACAGAAAGAGGCCTCACTAGTAGCATCCAGGGACTTTACTAGAGGAGAAGCCTGGGATCTGGCAGGGTATTACAAGTAGGGCATCGGTGGGAATGACCTCCAGATCTGGTTAAAGTTGAGGGGAGCCTTGTTGACAGCTGTGGTCAAAGCCAGGATGGGAGCTGCATGGGAGCTGTGCTAATGAAGCCTTGGAGCCTTGTCAGTCTTTGGTCTCTTTACTATAGGATAGAGGGTGTTTGAACTGTGGTGCAGGAGAAGACTCTTCAGAGTCCCTTGGATTTCAAAGCCAGGATGGGAGCTGCATGGGAGCTGTGCTAATGAAGCCTTGGAGCCTTGTCAGTCTTTGGTCTCTTTACTATAGGATAGAGGGTGTTTGAACTGTGGTGCAGGAGAAGACTCTTCAGAGTCCCTTGGATTGCAAGGAGATCAAACCAGTCCATCCTAAAGGAAATCAGTCCTGAATATTCATTGAAAGGACTGATGCTGAAGCTGAAGCTCCAGTACTTGCCACCTGATGTGAAGCGCTGATTCATTGGAAAAGACCTTGATGCTGGGAAAGATTGAAGGCGGGAGGAGTAGGGGATGACAGAGGATGAGATGGTTGGATAGCATCACCGACTCGATGGACTTGAGTTTGAGCAAGGTCCAGGAGTTGGTGATGGACAGGGTGGCTGGCGTGCTGCAGTCTATGAGGTCACAAAGAGTCGGACACGACTAAATGACTGAACTGAATTGATAGGTTTTCTGGACTGGGACTTGTCTATAGAAGGACCTTGTCCGTTGGCCCACAGACTTGGATGGATTTCCATGTTAACTGCTCTTCTGTGTGTGACCAGAACCCCTCAGTTCCCCATGATCAACGACACTTGGAAGACAGCTTTCTCTACTTCCCCATCACTGTTCACTGCCTCTGAGCCAGAAAGTGAGCTGGAATACAATGGAGTGGTGATTACATGAAAGAGGATTGCACACTCTCTTCCCCTTGAGTATTACCATCTATTTTTTTCTTGTGTGAAAGCATGCTAAGTCGCTTCAGTTGTGTCTGACTCTTTTCGGTCCTATGGACCGTAGCCCAGTAGGCTCCTCTGTCCATGGAGTACTCAAGGCAAGAACATTGGAGTGGGTGGCCATGCCTTCCTCCAGGGGATCTTCCTGACCCAGGGACTGATGCTGCAGCTCTTGTCTCTTATGTCTCTTGCATTGGCAGGCAGGTTCTTTACCACGAGAGCCATAAGTCAAAAGTTTTTTTTTGACTTATCCACTATCCTTACTTAAAGTTGCTTCTTAATTATTTTCACTAAACATTTCACTGCTTTCTAGGGAAGGAAGCACAAGATACCTTATGATAAGCAAGTACAAGCTTGTTTAAATTCTCAGTGTATACTTGCCACACTAATTTTTTAATAAGAATAATATTAGATGGGGTTTATGTCTGAATCACTAGCATACCTTGTCAAATTTAGACTCAACAATTTCCTTTCTCAACTTCCACTTTTGTTTTTTCAAACTTCTCATTAGCACCATCTACCCAGTTACCCCAGTTTGAATCCCTAAAAGCTTTTTTGAAACCTCTTTTCTTGTCTCAAACATAATAAACTTTCAGCTGTTTTCAATTATATTTCTATAATTTCTCTTATGTCCACCTCCTCTTTTTCTTCCCCACTACCATGACCCTAATGAACACCAGTCACTTTTAATCATGGTATTTTGACATGAGGCTTTGACATTCTTGGATGAAAAAAAGAGTAATGAGATGGGTTTCAAGAAATCAGTTACTATTAATAAAAAAAAAAATTGGACATAATTTAAAAAATAAATTAGAAAAAAAATTAAGTCCATCCTCATAATAATAGGAGTCTTACTTGCCTACATCGCTCTCTCTACACTTTATTGAGAGTAAAGAAAGGAGTAGAATTCCAGCTATTAAGATGCTGAAGGTACATTCCTCAGGTTACATCCTTGGTCTTCAAGGATATAATGTCATCCCTCAGTTGGGTTTTGACAGAAACCAAGTTTGACAACAATAGCCAAACTATCCCTTTGCTTCCAGTTTGCTTTTCCTCTAATTCATCCTATATGCTGCCAGAAGATCACTTTTCTTAAAGAAAGAACAATTCTCTGAAAACATAGTGTCCATGTTTAAAAATATTCTGTGGCTCCCCACAACCCAGGGTAGAGTCCAAATCCCTCATGTTGAAATACTGGGCTCCTTCAACCCAGCCTCACTTTATTATCTTGTTCCTAATAATTTTTCTCAGTCACCCCTCATTTCAACCAAACCAAAATGCTGGCTGTACCCTTCCACACTAATGTCAATAGGACACCTCTATTCATACCATTCCTTCTTTCTGCAGTGGTTTACATGAATTCGTCCATGCATCCAAGTACAACCAAACCTTTCATCCCCAGCTTAAAACTACGCCTTCCATGAAACCCTTCCTATCATTCATGTTCAAAATGTCTCTTCTTCATAACTCTGAATTCTTTCTATCATGTATGAGCATTATTTTTGCCTGAGGAGGAAGAGGATGATAAAGTAGAGAAGAAAAAAAAAAAAAAGAGGAAAATGAGGAAGAAGTGGAAGAAAAAGATGGCCAAAAAAGTGGGAAAAAGAACAAGAGAAAGAATCAGAGAAAAGATGGAAGAAAATGAAAGCTGTTTCAGAAGTGTCTGAAGGAACTCTGCTAAGAAAGGGTATGAAAAAGGCAACCTTTAGCAAATCTTGGAAATGCGGAATGGTTGGTGGTTAATGAGAACATGAGCTTAAGTCAGAGAGAATAGGCTCAAGCCCCAGCTCTCTAACCTGCTAGATTGGTCATACTGTGTGCTCTGCTCAGTCGCTTCAGTTGTGTCCAACCCATTGTGACCCAAGACTGTATCCCGCCAGGCTCCTCTGTCCACAGGATTCTCCAGGCCAGAATACCGGAGTGGGCTGCCACTTCCTCCTCCAGGGGCTCTTCCCAATGCAGGGACTGAACCTGCATCTCTTAGGTCTCCTGCAGTGGCAGGTGGGCTCCTTACCACTAGCACGACCTGATGTGCTAGGTCTCTCATATTAGGCAAGCACAGTTTTGTCATCTGTAAAATGGAAATAATAATAGTAGCTATCCCACAAGACTGCTGCGAGGATTAAGTAAGATTGTATTAGTGATGTGCTTAAGACAGAATCTGGCATATGATTTTGAATTATATAAATTTAAATTGTGATACAGTACAAGAAATGACTTTACAATTTCTCTTAAAATAGGAAGAGGGTAACTGAAAATCAGGGGAAGAGCTGAAATGTATACATGCCAAATACCAATACTGTAAAGTGAATGAGGGGTGAGCAGCAGTCAGGGCTGAATAATATTATTAAATAGAAAGTATAGAGAACTTTATCTTAATTCAATCATCTACTGGCATCTGTTTAACAATAGCTCTTGATGACTTTTGCTGCTGCTGCTGCTGCACCACTTCAGTCGTGTCCGACTCTGTGCGACCCCATAGAGGGCAGCCCACCAGGCTCCCCCATCCCTGGGATTCTCCAGGCAAGAACACTGGAGTGGGTTGCCATTTCCTTCTCCAATGCATGAAAGTGAAAAGTGAAAGTGAAGACGCTCAGTTATATCCTACTCTTAGCGACCCAATGGACTGGAGCCTACCAGGCTCCTCCGTTCATGGGATTTTCCAGGCAAGAGTACTGGAGTGGGTTGCCATTGCCTTCTCCCTTGATGACTTTTAGTGGAGATTAATTTGGGGTCCCTAGAAATAAGCTATTGATATCTTCACAGAAAACAAGCAGATTAGCAACTTCCTGTTGGTCAACAGGTATAGGCAAAAAGAGTAGAAGCCTGAGCAGAAGAAGCTCAGATTTAAAGAGCATATCTAAAATCCATGTGACCCAGGAATACCACTTCTAGGCATATACCCTGAAGAAACCAAAACTGAAAGAGACACATGTACCCCAGTGTTCACTGCAGCACTACTTACAATAGCCAAGACATGGAAGCAATTTAGATGTCTATCGACAGATGAATGGATAAAGAAGCTGTGGTACATACACACAATGGAATATTACTCAGCCATAAAAAAGAACACATTTCAGTCAGTTCTAATGAGGTGGATGAAGCTAGAGCCAATTATACAGAGTGAAGTAAGCCAGGAAGAGAAAAACACATATAATTTATTAATGCATATGTATGGAATCTAGAAAGATGGTACTGACGAATCTGTTCACAGAGCCAGCAATGGCGACACAGACATAGAGAACAGACTTATGGATAGGGGTGGGGGAGAGGAGGGAGAGGGCAAGGCGAATGGAGAGAGCAGCATGGAAGCTCATACACCAATATGTAAATAGATGGCCAATGGGAATGTGCTGTATGACTCAGGACACTCAAACGGGGGCTCTGTAGTAACCTAGGAGTGGGGGCAATGGGCAGGAGGTGGGAGAGGGTTTCAAGAGGGAGGGGACATATGTACACCTATGGTCAATTCATGTTACTGTAATGCAGAAATCAAACCAATATTGTAATCATCAATCAATTTAAAATAAACAAATATTTTTTAAAATAATAAAGACCAGATCTAATGCTTTTGAAAAAGTCTGAGTTTTTCATAACATCTTACAAAAAAAAAACTTACAAAACAAACTTTTTGGCCAAGCCAATGCCTATGCGTAGTTCAAAACCCAATATGACTTAGTTTTCTTCCCTTGACATCCTCTATCTTCTAGAGTCTGGAGAGTAGAAGCAATAACAGCTGACAGAGCTTGTTTTTCTAGATTTTCTAAATGGTGTGTGTGTGACTTCACTTAACTCTTACCAGCTCTCTAAGATGGGTTCTGTTACTATCTTTACTTTGTATACTGTGAAACAGGTTCAAAGAGACATTTACTCAAGTGGTCTAAAAGTTAGTGGTAAAACTATGGTGTGAAGCCAACTAGACATGCCCCAGTCCTGTGCTGTAAACAATTAAGAGGTATCTTCTGCACTCCCGTGTCACCTCAGTGGTAGAGTTGCATAATTTCCTTTCTACTCCTATCTTCTCTGCTTCTCAGTCATAATGCAGAAGCATTTGTCCATGACTTATCCCTGCCATCTCTAGGTGAGAAGATCCTGAAGAGGACATCCTCTGAGTCATACCAGCCCATTACTAAGGCTATATCTTGCTTTCCATTCTAGTTTCATTTGGTAAATATTCACCCAGCAACGATTGGTTTGTGACTCTTGATTTAAAGGTGGAGTTGGCTAATGAGAGTCCCTTGGACTGCAAGGAGATCCAACCAGTCCATCCTAAAGGAGATCAGTTCTGGGTGTTCTTTGGAAGGAATGATGCTAAAGCTGAAACTCCAGTACTTTGGCCACCTCATGCGAAGAGTTGACTCATTGGAAAAGACTCTGATGTTGGGAGGGATTGGGGGCAGAAGGAGAAGGGGACAACAGAGGATGAGATGGCTGGATGGCATCACTGACTCAATGGACATGAGTCTGAGTGAACTCCGGGAGTTGGTGATGGACAGGGAGGCCTGGCATGCTGTGATTCATGGGGTCACAAAGAGTCGGACACGACTGAGCGACTGAACTTAACTGAACTGGCTAATGATAAATCACAACAGGACATGTGATTTAAAACCTTTGAGCCTTCCTTTTCTCATCTGTACACTACGGATAGTGATAATGTCTTCCTTGACTCTCGTATTAGATCTATTTTGTGCTTTCTTTTATACTTTGGGATGCAGACATTTTTTAAAAGATCTATGTCTTTATGCTTATTACAGTGCCTGGATTTAATAGATAGAGATGTTTGGGGCTAATTAACTGATGAATAAGTGAATAAATGATGATTAAACACTTTGAGTGACATACAAAAGCAATTATTTCTCAACTCCCAAAGGAGTGAGAAGAGAGAAATCAGCAAGGCTAAGATGACAGAGCTACACCTTGACATAAAAGAAAGAGTAGGAAGAGACAGAATGTCGGGACACACTGCTAGTGTTAGAGGAAATATGACATCAGTGGCAGATATTAACAAGATGGAGCCCCAGTCCAGGACAGAGAAGGAGGATAATTGTATGACCACACCTTGCTTGTTATAATCGAGTCTTCCTTTTGGCTCTAACACAGCTGTTTTCTGTGCAAGTGGTAGTTTTGCTCATGGCCTGCAAAGCCTATCTCAAAGTTCTAAAAATATTTTCAGCTCCCACTTGCAGTGGAGTTTCAATGTTCTTCTTGCTATTACCTTCTCTAAAACTTTCACACTGCCAAGGTCAAACAGGGTTTTCACCTAACGCATTTTCTCTGGTGCTCTGGCCTGATCCTTGATCAGCATCTTTTCCAAGATCTACATTCACATTTACATCTTTTGATTTCATATGGTAGGGAAGTTTACTACTCTACCTTTCATCAAACGTGGCTGTTAAGGAAAAGAAGGCTTATGGTGTTTTAGATGCTTTTCAAAAGGCATTTTAAGTACACATGAGGTAAAAAATTATGATATAACAGAAGTTATAAAATGAGGTATTGATTTAATTTCACACACAGGAGAGATAAGCTTAAGGCTTTTTAGGCTAGAATATATTACATTTCAGAACTGAGGCAACAACTGCTCCAGTATCAATAAAAGGTTTACATTTATTATTTTACCCCTATAGACTCCAAGAGCTGAACAATTTTCCTACCAAGCCAACTGCATATAACACATGATGATTTGATTCTTATTAAAAAAAAAAAAACTATAGTCAATATATCTGGAACCATCATAACAAGCTCCCGATCAGGCTGAACAAACCATTGTTAACAGAGTGGGTGATATAAATCCTGCCAAAAGCAAATGAACCAGTTTCTTTTTATAGAACACACAGACTTTTGTACAGCCAATGTTCCACTGGGTTAGTCTCCTGGAATATTGAAAGTAGCCTGGTTAAGAACTCAGTCTTGATACTAGGCAGAGTTGAGTTTGAAGATTGGTTCTCATTCTATGTCTGTTGGAGGCTGTATGTACAAGATACTGAGTCCCTTTAAAGTCTTATTTTACTTAGCTATACAATGGCAAAAATAAAAGTACAAAACTCAGGACGTCTTTCATGGTCCAGAGGTTAAGAAGCTGCCTTCTAATGCAGGGGTTCAATCTCTGGCCAGGGAACTAAGATCCCACAGCCACAGAGCACCTAAGCCTGCTCACCGCAACTACTGAGCCCATGTGCTCTAGAGCCCGTGTGTCATAACTAAAGAGAAGCCCACATGCCACAGAGAAGATCACTCATGCCACAATTAAGACCCAGTGCAGCCAAAAATAAAGAAATATATATATATATATATATATATATATTTTTAAGAGTACATAACTCAACCAAACTGTGAGGAGTAAGATAATGAATGTAAAATGCTTACTGCAATACCTAGCATATTCAGTAAATGTTTGTTGCTATTTCTGTCATTATCACCAGTCTCATTATTATCATCAGCATTATCAAAGCTATCATCATCACGCCATCCTTATCTTTACTAGATTCCAGTTGTATAGTGGGCTTAAGAACCTTAGGACCAGAACTACTGGCTTACACAGAATGTCCTGTGATTTCTAAGATGCAACAGATATTTGCAACCAACCTAACAAAGGAATATGCACCTGAAGTTCCCTGTGGACATAGACTTCCTAAAAGCATGCTTATAGAATTCTGTTGTGATCCTAATGACAGTGAAAGTCGCTCAGTCGTGTCTGACTTTTTGTGACCCCATGGTCTATATGGTCCATGGAATTCTCCAGGCCAGAATACTGGAGTGGATAGCCTTTCCCTTCTCCAGGGGGTCTTTCCAACCCAGGGATTGAACCCAGGTCTCCCGCATTGCAGGCAGATTCTTTACCAGCTGAGCCACAAGGGAAGCCCCAGAATACTGGAGTGGGTAGCCTATCCCTTCTCCAGCAGATCTTCCCAACACAGGAAACATACCACGGTCTCCTGCACTGCAGGTGGATTCTTTACCAACTGAGCTATCAGGGAAGACCACAGAATTATGCTGTAATCCTAATGACAGGGTCCCTTAAGGGGGACTCTAAAGGGGAACAGTTTTCCAAGATATTAAAATGAGAAAGCAGTTGGGTATGGGAAGTAAGACTATACGGAAATAGTGAATGACAATATGGGATAAAATGGGCTGAGAAGACTTGATTTCTAGACACATTCCCTTTCCTACCTGAAATGTCTGTCAGCCTGGGGACATGATATGATGGTGGATTAATGAGGTCAGACTCAAATATCATTCAGTTGATGACTACTGGCCTACTGGGAGCGTCTAGCTTGGGCAGAGGTTCAGGCTTTTGATGTATTTTACTATCTACATAAAAATAATTTGCTACTACCAAGCAGTGAAATCAGTTTTTTTTTTTTAAGAAGAACAAATCAGTCCTTCTAGCTCTCAATATATAAGTAGTGGTGGGTTTTGGAACTGGGATGCTTGGGAACTTCCCCCTACTCACTCATCAACTGCCTCCCTGTCCCCATCCTCTCCAGCTTGCCCCTGCCCAAGTTATAATAACAGCTCCTATTTTGGATGTTTTTTTTCTATATTACACACTGATCACATTCTTGTACAGTCTGGTAGGCAGAAGTAAAGCTGCTCAAGCTGTTTAAAGAATCAGTGAATGAGTATTATAATCACTCAAATTGGGTTCAGATCCTGGCTCTAACTACTCACATAGTTCACTTATATCTATACATGCTGGACATGGTGGGGCTTTGCACTTGAAACTGGGGATGATAATCTCTGCTTTGCTAGTCCCTGAAAATGTATATGATAATATATATACAGTGTTTAGAACAGTGGCTAGCATGTGAGAAGCATTAAAAATAAAAGTTTCATAAAAGGGCTAGTAATGTTTAACATCTTCTCATTCACTTTATCAGGAGCATAATGGCTGAAAGAATAATTTTTTGCTGAGATGAGCATGTTGGCTTGGAATGGAATTAACAAGAAGTTTCCAAGAGCCCAGTCACAGTGTAATGTAGTTAGATCCACAAATGGATTCAGCTGATACAGGTGAGCTGCTTTAAAAGTACACAGGGTGGGTAGGAGACACTGCTGTTGTGGTGTGTAAAAGGCAGAGACTTCTGTGCTCAAAACTATCTTCCTTTTAGATGCAAAGTCAAGTGGGCCTTAGGAAGCATCACTATGAACAAAGCTAGTGGAGGTGATGGAATTCCAGTTGAGTTATTTCAAATCCTAAAAGATGAAGCTGTGAAAGTGCTGCACTCAATATGCCAGCAAATTTGGAAAACTCAGCAGTGGCCACAGGACTGGAAAAGATCAGTTTTCATTCCAATCTCAAAGAAAGGCAATGCCAAATAATGCTCCAACTACCACACAATTGCACTCATCTCACATGCTAGTAAAGTAATGCTCAAAATTCTCCAAGACAGGCTTCAACAGTAGGTGAGCCATGAACTTCCAGACAGATGTTCAAGCTGAATTTAGAAAAGGCAGAGGAACCAGAGATCAAACTGTCAACATCCACTGGATCATCAAAAAAGCAAGAATTCCAGAAAAACATCTGCTTTATTGACTATGCCAAAGCCTTTGACTGTGTGGACAACAAACTCTGGGAAATTCTTAAAGAGATGGGAATACCAGACCACCTGACCTGCCTCTTGAGAAATCTGTATGCAGGTCAGGTAGCAACAGTTAGAAGGGGACATGCAACAACAGACTGGTTCCAAATAGGGAAAGGAGTACATCAAGGCTGTATATTGTCACCCTGTTTATTTAACTTATATGCAGAGTACATAATGAGAAACGCTGGACTGGAAGAAACACAAGCTGGAATCAAGACTGCCTGGAGAAATATCAATAACCTCAGATATGCAGATGACACCACCCTTATGGCAGAAAGCAAAGAACTAAAGAACCTCTTGATCAAAGTGAAAGAGGAGAGTGAAAAAGTTGACTTAAAACTCAACATTCAGAAACCTAAGATCATGGCATCTGGTCACATCACTTCATGGCAAATAGATGGGGAAACAGTGGAAATAGTGGCTGACTTTATTTTTTTGTGCTCCAAAATCTCTGCAGATGGTGACTGTAGCCATGAAATTAAAAGACACTTGTTCCTTGGAAGAAATGTTATGACCAACCTAGACAGCTTATTAAAAAGCAGAGACATTACTTTGCCAACAAAGGTCTGTCTAGTCAAAGCTATGGTTTTCCCAGTAGCCATGTATGGATGCAAGAGCTGGACTATAAAGAAAGCTGAGTGCCAAAGAATTGATGCTTTTGAACTGTGGTGTTGGAGAAGACTCTTGAGAGTCCCTTGGACTGAAAGGAGATCCAATCAGACCATCCTAAAGGAAATTAGTTCTGAATATTCATTGGAAGGACTGAGGCTGAAGCTGAAGCTCCAAGATTTGGCCACCTGATGCGAAGAACTGACTCATCTGAAAAGGCCCTGATGCTGGGAAAGATTGAATGTGGGAGGAAAAGGGGACAACAGAGGATGAGATGGTTGGATGGCATCACTGACTCAAAGGATATGAGTTTGGGTAAACTCCGGGAGTTGGTGATGGACAGGGAGGGCTGGTGTGCTGCAGCCCATGGGGTCACAAAGAGTCGGACATGACTGAGTGACTGAACTGTCTGAACTAGATACTTGACCATCCATCTTTGAAGAGTGACACTTTTGCATATACTCTGATCTCAATTTTTTCCTAGATCCCTCTGCAAAATATTTCTTGTGCATAAAAGGAGAAAAAGACCAGATAACACATGGTATTCTAAATCTTACCTGGAAACAATGGCAGCCTAGGGCCTTGGTCTGGGACACTGCTTCAGTGACCAGGAGGAAGGAGGAAGAAGGTAAAGAGTGTTCTGAAATGGGCAGTGTCAATAAAGACCTCCTTTGTCTATACAATAGGTCCCCTATATAGGAACCTTCAAGTTGTGAGCTTTCAAAGATGAGAACGTGTGTTCCATCAGCATCAGACTTAAATGAAATTGCAGCTCCCCCATCTCTGTTCTGATGATCCTTCAGCTCTCCCATATCCCCCCTCCTCTCTTTCCTCCAGTCAGTAACTCTTCTTGCCTGTTCACTTGATGCCAGCCCTGTACACCAGCTGTTGTACTGTGCTACTGTACTTTTCAAGGTCCTGTGAGATTAAAAATGTTTTATTTTTTGTGTTTATTTTTAATGCATTATTTGTGCAAAAAGTATTATAAACCTACTACAGTATAGTGCTATACAGCCAACTGTATTTGTTGGGTATCTAAGCTAAATTTGCTGGACTTATGAACAAACTGGATTTATGAATGTGGTTTTGGAATGGAACTCTATCATATGTAGGGGATTTACTGTAACATACTTTGACTTTAAGTAGAATATAAAAACCTAAGACTTTCTTCTCCAAAATTGGTTGCTCAGAGACTTTCACATTGGGAAGGCCTGGGACCCCAACATTGGGCCACCCCGAGGAGAGTGGGGCATGGGCTTAGAAAGTGACTCAGGTAAATGCAGAAGAGTTTAGAGTTGGGACTAGGTGAGGCAGTGAGTTGCAGCCGAGGCATGTGAGCCACAAGAACGAAGTCCCAGGGGACAGATGAGGTTTCAGCGATGAGGGCCAGTGAAGAGCATTGATCCCAACAGAGGACTGGCTGCAGGTACACTGGGTGGTGGGTTGTAAAACCTCAGCTCTGACCGGAAGCAGCCGGAGCCATGCAGAGTCATGAGATCTGAGTGCTGGCTGGGTTATCCAGGATTATCTAGAATATGCCTAGGGGCCAACCCTGACTTCCTTCAACAGCTTCCAAAAGTGTCCTGGCCTCCCATTTCCACTCCTTTCTTTCAAAATCCTTGGTAGTCTCCAACCTCATTTCTTACTCTTCTCCATCTTGGTCATTCTTGTTGCTCCTCTGACAGAGCAATTACAGTCTCAAGGTTCTTATGCTTTCGGTTTTCTGTGCCTAGATATCTTGTTGGCTTGCTTTCTCATCTTCTTCAGGCTTCTGCTCAAAATACTACCTCCAAGTTCTAGAAGTCTGAGTTTACCACCATAACACATATCTGCCACTCTATGCACCACACAAGCCTGAACCATCATTCCCTGTCTCTTGTTTTATTTGCCTTCACAGCACTCAACATCACCTTCACATTGACCGTACTTAGCACGTCTCCTTTCCATAAGTCAAGGGACTCAATCTTGTTCATTTTACTGCCATGTCATTAGATCCTTGAATAGTGAGTGCTGGACACTCAATAAAGCTTCGTTGAGTAAGTGGGTTAGCTATCACCTATTTTAAGCAGATGTCCTGACCATCTTCAAACTGGGTAAGTTTCTCTTCTGTGTTTCCACAGTACCCTGTGCTTATCTCTGCCTTAGCATCAGCCACACTCACACTAGGCAGAATGACCTTTTACTGACATGGCCTCCCTACTGCTGTGAAGCTCTCAGAAGTCATGGATCCAGGCTTGTTACCTCAAGCAGATTCAGTGCCCAGTAGGCATCCATGAATGCTTGAAGAATGAATGAAGGGTAGTAAACTGGCACAAAGTGAAAGAAGCAAGGGTGATCTAACGTTGATTCCTCAGAGTCAGTGTTCCTCATATCCTCCCAGGTCATTGTGGCTTCCAAGGTGCAGAGCTGCACTGAATCTACAGAGGGGACTCGAGTAAGATATGGGACTAGGGTTCAGAAAGGTCCCTGTAGCCTCTGCTGCTCAAGTACCACCAGGCAGCTACGCTGGGCTAGGTGGAGAGAATGTGTAGGTGGAAGGAATGTTCTGGTTTCTCACTGGAAATGGGATCACTCAAACTTCCTAGCTGACTGCATGAGGCATTGAAGTTCAGAATGTACCAACTCCTGAAGCACAAGGTTCCTTACCTTTTCATCCAGTTTCATGTTTGCTTCATTAACCAAGAAGAAGTTTTGTAAGAGGATCAGAAACTGCTGGTAAACAATGACTTGTATTCTTAGATGTGTGTTACCATAGAGTTTGGCGTGAATTCTTTAAGCTTTCAGAGGGTCAGAGCACACGAGTCAGACAGGGGAGTTCCCCATTACAGCTGTGGGTTGTTTCATGTTGTGCCTATTAAATGGACGGACCGCAGATGTGTGGCTTAACCTTGGAAATCAGCGACCATGATGACCCCCACTTTTACGGCATAAGTGGGTCATGTCACTGAATCTAGATTCTTCATCACCTTGGTAATGAAGGCAAGATTCACTGTTGGACTTATTGCTGCCTTCCAACATGAAGACTTTAATTCTGGCACCCTATTACTGTCATATAAAAGGAAAAGGGGCTTCTAGCCGAAAAACACCCAAAGTCAATCCAGGGAAAAACTCCTTATACATTGAAAACAACCTCTGAAATCTACTTGGTATTTTTTTGTGTGTGTTTTTGTTTTGCTCACAGTCCACTGGTGGGGTGGAGGTGGGGGAGAAGTTCAGTGAGAGCTGTGACTTGATGATTTGCCTCACGTTGTACCTTCAGTCTTCACAACAGTGCCTGGGCATGGTTGGTACTGATGATTTTTGAATGAAGGAATGGTCTGCCTACTTACTGCGAGGTAGAAGGTGAAATACTCCTGAATCAAGAAACTACAGTAAAGAGATATATGTTAAGGAATAGTAAGGGGTTGAGATTTGAATTTCCCCTTTACTAACTGACCAGGTCTCTGATCTTGGGTAGGTACTTAAACTCTAATTCCCAGTGACCTTGATTGTTAAATAAACAGATAATGGCATTTATGTGTCAGGTGGATTCAACAAAAGATGTGAAAGTGTTTAGCACAAGGTTTACAAACGGAAGATATTCAATTAATATTAGAATCTCTTCCTTTCTCTTCTCAAAGAAGAGATACAAATTGCTATGAATTTTCAAAGGAATTACGATGTTCACTTTTTTTAAATGTTTGAAACTTGAGAGTCCTAAGACATTAAATGACTTACCTGAAGTCACACAGCTGATGAGAGGCAGAGCCGGGACTGGGGCAGAGCTCTCCCAAATCCTAGATTATTGCTATTACAACCAGACTCCCTGGTCTCTACAGCCTCAGAGCTGGGCCTCTGCCTAAAATACCGTAGATCTGAGAATCTATCTCGCTATCCAATCAGAAAGGCAGTGTTTTTGTAAGAGAGACAGAGGCTAGAAGGTTTCCTTAGATCCCTCTGCGAGGATACTGCCATCTTCAAAGGAGATCCCTGAGGACATTGCTGAAATTTTAATTCAAGCAAAATTATATTTGCCCTCTGCATGGCTCACATAAAACTAATTAGTATTCTCATGACATGAATTGGGGAACCTTGGTATTCATATAAAATGTGTTTATTATTTTGCATAATGAAATGTGTCAACCTCCATGGAAATTAAAGCAACTAATCATCTCTTATCAATGACAGTCAAACATCGTCACACCTCCACTGAATGTCAGTTCTGTTTAGGTCTGTCATGGATCCATATAACTTTGATCCGACAGCAGGCAGTCACGTAGGTTTCAAGGAAAGAGATAGGAAAAGGTTTCCACTGATTGAGCCGTGGCTTGTAACCAACTGGCAATCAAAATGCACACTATACCAGATGACACAACCAAGGCTCTCCTGGTAAGAAAATAAATGATTACAAACCACACAAGAAAAGACAATCATTCTCTACAGGACAGCTCCTCACAGATCGTCACCAAAGGTAGACTAGCTGGGTGGTGTAGAAACTGGGATACTCACTGCCTACCTAACAGCTTAGTGTGTCTTCTGATACTAAAACTGAAAGTGGTAACTAGCAATGGGCAACAATAAATAAGTCATAAAACGTCTTGGCAAAAGATTCAACATTTTTCAGGTTTGGCTTAAATTCTCAGAAATGCTTACATTGTGCTTCTGGTCTACCCGTGATGATTAAGAAACTAAGATCTAAAGAAGCTAAGTAATAGGTCTTCGTTAATTCAGTCAACCCAGAGACAAGGGGCTGATTGGGTGCCAGGTATTACGTGTGGGTTCAGGGAAAGCAGATGAATAAAACACCATCTCCATCCTAATGAAACCCATCTTTTGAGACATCAACAAACAAAACTACAATTTTCTAAAGCTCTGTTAAGGAGGCAGTCACAGTATATCAGTAATAGTAATTAATCACCTAAATCATTTATTAAAGCTATTGGTCAAACAAATATAGAACAAAACAAAGCAAAAAAAAACAAAAAATATGTAAATGGAGATTTTGGCTGAAACACCAAAGCAATAATCTCTTATACTGAAAGAAAAACTAACTTTTAAAAATATTGTCTATTAAGTACTGAGGCAGGGATTACTCCCAAATCCTAATCCCTGGTATTGTAGTTTTCTCAACACTTTCCTACATATTATCTCTCTTAATCCTCACATGTAGAGTATTTTTAAAAATTCTATAACCCATTTCAGTATTTTTGCCTGGAAAATCCCATGGATAGAGGAGTCTGGCAGGCTACAGTTCACGAGGTTGCAAAGAGTCAGACATGACTGAGAGCATAGCACATAACTCACAGTTACAGAAATGAAGTAGATAGAAATAAAGGGATTTGATGTAGATAGAAATAAAGGGATTTGTACAAGGTGACGGACAAAAGCAATGGGAAAGCTAAAGTTGGATGCAGGTATCTGAGAGGCAGGGTTTTTCTTCCAATACTGCACAGGATGAGCTGTTTAATGGCACATAGAAGCACACAGTAACAAAGCTACTCTCAGAATCTACATTTTTTGAATTGGGGTATAGTTGCTTTACAATGTTATGTCAGTTTCTGCAGTATGACAGTGCATCAGCCAGACACACACACACACATGCACACGTGCGCACGCGTGCGCGCACACACACACACACACCCCCTCCCTTTGGAACCCCTCCCCCCACCCCTCTAGATCACTACAGAACACCGAGCTCTGCTCCCTGTTCTACACAGCAGGCTTCCACTAGCCGGCTGTTTTACACATGGTAGTGTAAATATGTCAATCCCAATCTCCCAATTCGTCCCACTCCCTTTCCCCTGACCTTGTGTCTACTTGTTCGTTCTCTACACCTGGATTTCTATTCCTACTTTGCAAATAGGCTCATCTGTACCATTTTTTCTAGATTCCACATATATACATTAATATATGATACTTGTTTTTCTCTTTCTGACTTTCTTCACCCTGCATGACAGACGCTAGGTTCACCCACGTCTCTACAAATGACCCAACTTTGCTCCTTTTGCTGGCTAAATAACATAAAGAATCTGCCTGTAATGCAGGAGACCCTGGAGTTTGATCCTTGGGTTGGTTAGATCCCTTGGAGGAGGAAATGGCAACCCACTCCAGGATTCTTGCTTGAGAAACCGCATGGACAGAGGAACCTGGCAGGCTATAGTCCATAGGGTCACAGAGAGACATGACTGAGCGACTGAACACACACACACACACACACACACACAATATTCCATTATATACATGTACCACATCTTCTTTATCCATTCATGTGCTGTTGGACATTTAGTTTGCTTTCACGTAATGCCTTTTGTAAATAGTGCTACAATGAATCTACATTTAGCAATGCCTCATCCTAGGCTGCTTCCACTACAGATTGGTTCTTACTTATGGTTTGATCCTTAGTAACTTGTTTAAATATAAACTGTGCTCTTTTTCAAGGGTTTTAGTATCTTCTTCTAAACACAGCTGAGTGGTTAAGAGTTTGGACTAGGGAATCCCAAACCTGATCCTGAATAGGGTTATTGGCATTACCTGGGTAGTTTAAACTCTGAATTGTTTCCTCATCTATAAAATGGGATAACGATGCTTGCCTCATAGGCTATTTATGGCACATATTAGGTGAAATAATGCATACTAAGTGCCTGGCATAATCCTTGGTAATAGAAGATTTTAGATTTAATAGCTATTTATTAAACAGTAGGGTCAGTGACAGCTTAGTAGCTCACACTCACCCAGGGACTCAGAAAGGCCATACTTTCATAACCCCATCTCATAACCTTTATTCCAAAGAGATGCTAAAACACAAGCTCTGTGCTATATATTACTAGTGGGAGGCTCTGTGCAATCTACAGACTCATAACAATATTATTACCAAGACTGCTCCATTAACTAAAAGACACTTGCCACATTTATGAATGTCTTAAGTAAAAATGCTTCATTGGCTTAAACAGAAAGAAAAGACTATCAGTTTTACTTTACATGAGAGCTTTGGGTTGGCACTAAATATATACATTTTCCAGGTTAGTAGATCAAAGCAGATATTTCTGATACCTGCAATATTCTCTCTTCTCTCTTTGTGTCTTATACACATTAACTGCTTGCTTTTAAGCTACCTACAAGGACTGAGTGTAGACATTAGATTCAGTTGTGTTTGTGTGCTTAATCGCTCAGTTGTGTCCAACTCTGTGACCCCATGGACCGTAGCCCACTAGGCCCCTCTGTCCATGTTGCTGCTGCTGCTGCTGCTAAGTCACTTCAGTCGTGTCTGACTCTGTGTGACCTCATAGACGGCAGCCCACCAGGCTCCCCCGTCCCTGGGATTCTCCAGGCAAGAACACTGGAGTGGGTTACCATTTCCTTCTCCAATGCATGAAAGTGAAAAGTGAAAGTGAAGTCACTCAGTCGTGTCCAACTCTTAGAGACCTCATGGACTGCAGCCTACCAGGCTCCTCCATCCAAGGGATTTTCCAGGCAAGAGTACTGGAGTGGGTTGCCATTGCCTTATCCGTCTGTCCATGTTACCTCAGTCCAAATTCAATCTCTTCCTCCTGAAATTATGTGATTATGGGCAAAGCTATTCATTTATCCATTAATTCATTTAAAAATATTTAGCTGATGACCTACTATATGCCAAGCCTTGTCACTGTTTCTAGGATACGAAGATGAGTAAGGTAGACGAGGTCACTGTCCTCAAGGAGATTAAATTTTAGGAGGAAAGACAATATACGGATAAAAATAAACAACGACATCAAATTGTGATAAAGAACATAAACATGATAATCTGATAGACTGATTTAGAGAGGGACTATGAGGTTGAGTGGTTTTAATAAAACCTTTTTGCAGAGGTGATTTTTTGAGAGAAAGCTGAAGGATGAGAAGGAGCCAGTCATCAAGTGTACTGGAGGAAGAGCACACTGCTCCAAGTCTTAGCTCTCACCTAGTTTGGACTTGGGAGAGAGAACTGACAGTTTTCCCCCAGGCGTGCAATAAAATTCACACACAGTGATGTCTTAGCCAGGGTTATTTGGTCGCAAAGATAAACAAAAAGCGAAGAATGGATATAACTAAGTTAAGGGGAAAAGGAATTTATTGCTAGAAAATTGGACAGCTTAAAGAACTGACGCAACATTGGAAAACTAGGTTCAGACATGGACAAAAAACAATAAAGCCCCTACCAGTATGAATAAAGGAGAAGGAAATGGCAACCCACTCCAGTGTTCTTGCCTGGAGAATCCCAGGGACGGGGGAGCCTGGTGGGCTGTCGTCTATGGGGTCGCACAGAGTCGGACACGACTGAAGCGACTTAGCAGCAGCAGCAGCAGCAGTATGAATAAAAGGAACTGCTTAATGTCTCTGTCAGAGTATTTCCCATCTTTGCGTTCATTCCAGTCTGGCCAGGAACTGTGATCCAGCTTGGGTCACCTAAAGAGACTGCCCGAGATAGATTAGGGTGCCTACATTTGCAGCTCCAGAGCATCAAAGTAGCCTTGTCCATCTGAATTGGGGAGATGAGGCAAAAGCCATATGAAGATCTCAATTCTCACATACTTTAATAAGATTCAAGGTCCAGGGTACACTGGAACTGGAAAATCTATCAGGTTCTCCATAATTAGAAAGCTAACAAACTACATCACAAGCTACTACAAATGCTGAGAACATGTTTCCTGATGACCAACTTTTCCAGGCAGACCTAGGCTTGCCCAAAAGGAGATTAAAGGCCCTTATTCCAGGATTCAGATAATATTACAGACAGCGATTCACAAATACATTCTGAAAGACGTACAGTATATCTCGATTGATTATGATGCTGATTATCCATTAAATTCAGCTCATTTGACGTCACACAATGGACTTTTTGGTGAATGCACCTATCTCCCCTCCCCCACCCAGTTCCCTTCCTTATTTGCTCCAGAGGAGGTATCTCGAGTAGAAGCTACTACTACGGGGGTATGGCATAATGTTGCCAGCTTTCACACCTTACCATCTAACTACTCCAATATGGAAATCCCCGTTTGTAAAAAAATTTATATTTTAAAGTGTTTAATTAGGAAACACTCAACATACATATATAAAACAATCACTTATTTATTAGATAAATTCAGAAATGTTTATAAGAAATGGTAAGATATATAGGATTGGAGAGCAAGCAGGGGAAGTTGGACACAGCTAATAACAGTTGAAACTGAGTAATGGGGAAAAAGGAGTTCAATATGCAATTTTTTTTCTCTTTTTTGCATGCACTTTTGTTTTTAACTCCTCATCTATGAAACTGGGATAAGAATGCCTTGCTTACATCATGGGCATTTTATGAGAAACATGTACATAGAGGATTTTGTACACTTTCAGCTCAAAATGTTAGGGATTTTATTATCTGTAAAGATAAAAACTGGACAAATACCCTCTAAATTATATTTTAGTTCCAAAATTGTCTTCAATGATATAACTACCTTATCAAGTCACCATAAGAATGATCTGTTAATAAGAAATAAATAAAACAGTGGAAAAACCACTAGAATAAGGGCGGAGGTCTTCTTTTTAAAGTTTAAATATACTGATTCTCAGGAGACCTTATTTCAGATCCTGCTTTTTGCCCCCACCCAAAATTAGGAACCCAGGAAATCTGCCTTGCCTTGAGATTTCCTCATCTGTAAAATGAAGGCACTGAATTACCCCATTTTAGACTATTTCCTTAAAATTCTCTGAACATTTTCTAGCGTTGTTTCTTTCTTTTCTTTATTGTAAAGGTTATCCACCCCTCTAAGGATCTTCCTCTTAAAAATGGAAAACACAGGTGTGGGTAAGCATGTAAAGGGGAGAAAGGGAGAACAAAACCCCTAATTCAAGGAAAAACAGAAAAGTTAAGACCTCAGGAGTAACCCTCTGTGGGGAAGAAGGTCAGTGATAAGTGCCTAACTGGAATGGTTGGAAAAAAAAAAAGAGCAGAGAACTGAACTATGCAGAGTGGAACAGAACAGATTCTCCCATAACACATTCTAAAAATCTTCCTGGAAGTGGTGGTTCCAATAATGACTTGAAGAATAGGAGGAAGTGTTAGTGGTATAGAGCAGAGAGATAATTGGTTGGAAAAGGAGGGCCAAGTGGAACATAATTGCTTAGGGAAGAGACCTTTCGCTGTGGTCACTTTTTGATATAGAGAACTGCTCAAAGATGAGCAAACTGCTTCATTCATCTCCAAATACCTCATAAAGTTTTACAGGGTTGTCTTAGGATGAAATGAGTTAATATGTGCAAAGGGTCTAACAGTGAGTATGGCAGAGTAAACACGTAATAAATGTCCCTGAATTTCATTTTGGAGAAGACAGATTAGTGAGTAAACAGTGGAACAAATGGCTGACAATTAGCAGCAGCAGGGGAACTGAATGTCACAGCTGACTTTTCCTTAACACACCCTGCTCTCTGGGATGTCTAGGCTCCCCATTGGAAGGGCAATCAGCCTGTGTGCTTCTTAGGACAAAGTGTCTTGGCTTTCCTTAGAGAATGTCACAGATATTTTCATGGGAACAAATGAGTTGAGAGACCTTTGTGGCCAAGTCATCCTCATCTCCAACTAAGCAATTTATCTTTGCCACATGTTCTAGATTTAGGGCTAGACTGCCTGATGAGCTAAAGTGACAGATGGTCCTTAAGAAAAGTCTGACTCAGCAGGTTCAACAGTACAGACATTTATCTTAGGACTTTAATAAAAAACCCAGACATACTCACGAAACAGATCTCGGTGAGGCAACCCGAAATATTATCCCGTAAGCAAAACTGTATCATTTCTATCATCACAACATATATTTGTCAGGTATCTTTAAATTCTGAAATTCCTCAATGTTTATTCCTTCTTAACTTGACAAACACTCTGTAAGGAAATCACTGTGTATTTTTTTCCCTCTAAGGCATTCTGATGGCGCTGAGTGTTTGATTTGAAAAGTTCTTCATTACTGCAATACGGATGTAGATCTTCTCCCAACCTGATTATTAATATTATTGATGAAATTAATAACTAAAACACTGATCAAGGGATACCTCAATTAAATAGAGTTGGGAAACCGGAAGAGGCCGCTTTCACACCTTGAGATGAAAGCAGAGTCAGACAGGAAGAAGAAAGACTCCTTTCCTGTCAAGGATTCAGCCAATGAAAAGCCAAGCACTGTTTATTTACCCTAGGCCTCCCAAGTTCCTTTCCTCCAGTGTAAAAGGGTTCTCTTTCCTTTTTTTGTGCAGCCATTTGCTTATAGCTCCTCATGGTTGCAGACCCGAAACTGCAATTCTCTGCTGATCCCAAGGAAAATCATCTTTGTTGGGGAAATATCTGACAGTCTATTTGTCTCAGGTCAATATAGCAAAAACAGTTTCTGCCATTTGCTGAGCACTCACCATATACCAGGCCCTATTCTAGGCCCTACTCATATGTCATCTCATTTGGTAATCCTGTGAGGCAGTAGTATTACACCAATGTTAGAGACAAGGAAACCGAAGCTCGGACATGTAAGGTAAAACCCAACTTCCACACTCCAGTTTGCTTGACACTGAAAGTGCTGGTCTTTCCACTGTCCTCTTCTTCTGCAAATGGTTAGGAAGTTTCAACGACTTAGATGTTAACTTACCTCAGGGAAATCACAGACACAATTATTTGCTTTCACAAGGCCAAATCCTACCTACTAAATGTTTGGTTTCTCAGAAGCCATTCTGGAATGATTAATGCTCAATTATTAATGCCATCCCTTTTATTATCAAACACTATTAAGTCTGGATATTTTAGTCCAGTATGTAAAGCCTTATTACTTATTTATAAAAGACACAACTTAAGTCTTACTTCAAAGATAAAGCATGAGATTGTGCTGACCCGATTTTATTATATTATTATTGGAATATAGTTGTCTTACAATATTGTGTTAGTTTCTGCTGTACAGCAGAGTGAATCTGTTATACACACTCTTTTTTGGATTCCCTTCCCATTTAGGTCCTTGAGTAGAGTTCCCTGTACTGTACAGTAAGTTCTCATTATTATTACTATTTTATAGTAATTTGATAGGGATTACATGGAAACTTCAGATTCCTTATTTGCAAAATAAGCAAACTAACATCTACCTTGCAGGATTATTGTAGGTACTAAATGGGATAAAGTATTTCTAGGCTAGTTCCCTATATTTTCTACAATAAAAACCATAGTTTTTCATTACTGTTATCTTATCATTATTCAAAGTAGTAATGGAAAATTTGTGAATTATTTTTGGATACCTTATAAATGTTTGTTGAGATTTGGGGAACAAATGCTAAGGGAATTCAGCACCACCAAACCAGCATTACGAATCCTAAAGGGACTTCTCAAGGTGGAAAAGCCATGAACAGACTCAAGAAAATCACTAATGGAGAAGCTCACTGGTAAAGGCAAATATAAAGTAAGGTAGGAAATCACCTATTCACAAATATGATATCATAACCAGCAGCCATGAGAAGAGGAGAGATTTAGGGAACAAAAAAACGTCTTAGGTATAGCTGTGGAATAGAATATAAATAGAGAATAAAACACTTAATAGTACAACCTGTTATATCTTGGCTTAAATTTCTAAGCAAAGATTGTCAAGGGTTGTGGTAGACAGAATAATGTTCTTCTAAAAATGTCTATCTTGTAATTCTGGGAATTTATGAATATGTTAAATTTCATGGCAAAAGTACCTCTGCAGTCATGATTAAATTAAGGACCCTAAAATGGGAAGATTATCCTGTATTATCTAGGAGCATCCAGTGTAATGTCAGTGTCTTTATATACAGAAAAGGATATGTTTGGACAGAAACAGAGTCAGAGAGGAATTTAAGGATGTTATTTTTCTGGTTTTAAAGATGGAGTTCAGTTCAGTCACTCAGTCATGTCCAACTCTCTGTGATCCCATGGACTGCAGCACACCAGGCTTCCCTGTCCATCACCAACTCCTAGAACTTACTCAAACTCATGTCCATTGAGTTGGTGATGCCATCCAACCATCTCATCCTCTGTCATCCCCTTGATGGAAAAGAGGCCACAAATCAAGGAATAAGGTATCCTCTAGAACCTGGAAGTTTTCCCTGGTGGCTCAGACAGTAAAGAGTCTGACTGCTATGTAGGAGACCTAGATTTGATCCCTGAGTTGGGAAGATCCCCTGGAGAAGGGAACAGATACCTGTTCTAGTTCTCTTGCCTGGAGAATTCCATAGATAAGAATGTGGCAAGCCACAGTCCATGGGGTCACAAAGACAAGCAGCTAGAAAATGCAAGGAAACTGACATCCCCCTAGAGCCTTCAGAAGGAACAGAGCTCTGTGGACACTTTAATTTTATTCCAAAAGACCCATTTGGGACTCTTGAAATTTAGAAACATAAAAAATGTATATATGTATGTTGTTGTAAGCAACAAAGTTTGTGATAACTAGTTGCAGCAGTGATGGGTAAGTGTGCTTAATGATGTTGATCTATCTAAAATCTGAAGGAGAGAAAAATACCGAGACTCCATTGTAATCTCAAAAACTTCCCAGAGGAAATGATACACCAGCAGACTACTGATGATTATTCTTCTCCCTCAGCCAGTCTATCTTTAGCGTAGATGACGACATAGAGTAACCATGGCTTAAAAGTATCAGTGGTCTATTCCTTAAAGGGGCGGATGTAGGGCTATATTTTAGCAAGGCTTTTCTGCTTTAAAGCCTGTGTTTCTGTCATTGTCTGAAGCACACAGCCAGTACATGCAACTCTGCAATCCCATGACTCCCAGTCTCTTCTCTTCCAAGGAAAAAAAATGGAAGCTTTTTTGATGTTCTAGAGAAATCTGTGCTTAATATTTAAGAGAGGCAGAAGAGTATACCGTGGGAGCCTACACAACCATTCAAAATGATGTTCAGAAAGGGTTTTTGGTTGTGTGGAAAATACTGATTATGTGGTGAGAAGGGGGAAATACAATCTGAAAACTATACACTTAATGACATATCAGAGACAGCAAATGCACTACAGAAAGATTAAATGACATACACTAATATGCTAACACTGATTGCTTCCGGGTGGTGGGATTGTGGATGACTTCTGTGTGTGTGCTCAGTCACTTCACTCATGTCCAGCTCTTTGTGACCCTAGGGACTGCAGCCTACAAGGCTCTTCTGTCCATGGAATTCTCCAGGTAAGAATCCTGGAGTGGGTTGCTACGTCCTCCTCTAGATCTTCCAGACCCAGGGATTGAACCCGCATCTCTTGCATCTTCTGCTTTGCAGGCAGATTCTTTACCCAGTGAGCCACCTGGGAAGCCCATTTATCTGTGCATGCTTCTCTAATTTTCAAATTTTCTATAATATGCATATATTATCTTTACAAAATGAAACGAATATAAACTGTAAGAAAATAAAATAATAAAATCAGGTAAAAAGAAGGCATCAGAGGTCAAAGTCATTCATTTTAATTCCCTTACTCTAATTCTGGGTTCATTCCATAATCTTATTTATTATAATTTGGCTTCCTAGGTATACAATTATACTGTGAAGACGGACTGAATTGCCAACAAAATTTTTTGCTCACTTGGCAGATTTATCCTTCACTTCAGATTGATTAGTTGGCTTCAGATTTCTATTCACTCTTTCACTCATATATTCAACAAATATTCACTGAGCCTCACTAGTTGTCAGGTACAATACTATTCCAGGTGCAGAAATAAATCAAGTACAGTTCCTCCTGTTACAGCTTTCACAGTCTGTTAAGGGAGACAACCTGAAGATGGATAAACTAATCATTGCAATGCAGTTTGTAAGTGCTAAGTGAGAGTTGCTCAGTCGTGTCCGACTCTTTGTGACCCCATGGACTACACAGTCCATGGAATTCTCCAGGCCAGAATACTGGAGTGTGTAGCCTATCCCTTCTCCAGGGGATCTTCCCAACCCAGGGATCGAACCCAAGTCTCCCGCATTGCAGGCAGGTTCTTTACCAACTGAGCTATCAGGAAAGCCCTGAAGTGCAAGTATAAGTCCTAAGTATACTTAGTAAGTACTTACTAAATACGTTAGTGAAAATATAAGTGCTAAAGCAGGAGTAAATACAGGGTATTACTGAAGCACCAAGAGGGTAGCTGATTTAGATTCCTGGAATCTGGCAAGGCTTTGAAGAGAAACCATGTGTACATTGAGATTAAAAAATCTTATTAATTTGGTTGACATGAATCAATACTTTGAACCTGATCACTCCTGGATGTATTGACAAAACTGAGCTCATGTTTTTACAAAGCTGATGTACTAAATGCTAACAAATAATAAAGTATAGAATGCTCTGCTGCAACATCCAACCTTTCTGAAATTTTGGACATATCATATGTATGTGTGTGTGTGTGTGTGTGTGTGTATACATATATGTACATATATATATATAGTCTCTTTAAAATATAACATCCCTTTAATGATAATTATATCTTGCCTTTCCTGTGGTCCTTTCAAGTTCGACTCAAGGCAAATAGAATTTCACACTATGTATTCTAGTAGTCAGATCATTTTCTAGCCAGAAAAGAAGACTTCAAAAGAAGTCATTCAACCTTAAAATGTATCCTAAGAAATGGGATGAACTAGCATAGAGTAATGGTTACATTTGGATTTTGCACTAACCCTATTCTCAAATTCAAACCTGATTTATCCTTTATTATAAACAACTATCTCTCTTCATATTACTGCTTCAAATAAAAAATCATAAGATGTGTTTGGGAGAAGGTATTTTAATAAGTTGCTAGAACTGTGGTTCATAAAAATCA
This sequence comes from Cephalophus harveyi, assembly GCA_006410635.1. Taxonomy (NCBI): domain Eukaryota; kingdom Metazoa; phylum Chordata; class Mammalia; order Artiodactyla; family Bovidae; genus Cephalophus; species Cephalophus harveyi. The sequence goes on along the minus strand of SJYT01004611.1, from coordinate 347,585 downwards.
CCCTAGAGCTATAAAAGCAAAACTTTATTAGGTAATTCTTTTGCTATACTAGTTCATGCTTAGCAAACAAAGAAATAATATTTGATTTTTGTAATATAGATACAGACATTCTATTCTCTATAGAGCAGCCAAAAAGATACAGTCCAAAATATAAATTGTATCATTGTATTCTCCGACTCAGGCTACCACACAGCTCAGCAGAGAAAAAAAAATCTACCTGCAGTGCAGGTGACACAGGAGACACAGCTTTGATGCTTGAGTCAGGAAGATCCCCTGGAGGAGGGTACCCCAATATTCTTGGTGAGAAAATCTCATGGATAGGGGAGCCTGCTGTTGCTGCTGCTGTTGCTGCTTTTGCTAAGTCGCTTCAGTCGTGTCCGACTCTGTGCGACCCCATAGACGGCAGTCTACCAGGCTCCCCCGTCCCTGGGATTCTCCAGGCAAGAACAATGGAGTAGGTTGCCATTTCCTTCTCCAATGCATGAAAGTGAAAAGCGAAAGTGAAGTCGCTCAGTCGTGTCTGACTCTTTGCGACCCCATGGACTGCAGCCCACCAGGCTCCTCCACCCATGGGGTTTTCCAGGCAAGAGCACTGGAGTGGGGTGCCATTGCCTTCTCCGATAGGGGAGCCTGGCAGGCTACAATTCATAGATTTGCAAAGAGTCAGACACAACCGATGCAACCGAGCAGCAGCAGCAGCCTTCTCCTACTCTTACTTTATTCTGAGTGAAACCATGAGTCCTTACTTTGGTTTATAAGACACACGGAAGCTGCCTGCCTCATTTAGCTTCCATGATCCTGCTCCGATCTCACTTTCTATTATAATTCTTGTTCAGTACACCATTCTGGCCATTTTGCTGTTCCTTGAACCTAGGAAATGTGGTCTAGCCTCAGGGCCCTTATGCTAGCCGTTACCTTTCATTTGGTTACTCCATTATATGCATACCTAACTTCATTTTCTTGGGCTTTTGCTTAGATGCCATTCTTAATAGAAGTTTCTTCCCTCATCTTGCTACTTAAAATAGTCTCTCATTGTCATTCTTCCCAGCATCACTTTCCCACATCACCATTTTTTATTATGCTTTTTTCCCTAGCATTTACCACCATCTGGTATTATATTATATGCTTATTTGTGTATTGTTAGTCTTTTCTACCATAATTAAGTTTGTGCAGAGAGGAGCTTCTGTTTTATTTACCTTAGTGACTTTGTTGGTGCCTGATACAAAGTAGATACTCGGTAAGCATTTATTGTTGACTTAATGTAGGTGTACAGACTATATGGACTCTTTCAACACAGTTGACCCTCTGAATACCAATATATAGAAATTCTGGAAAAGTATAAAAACAAATATTTTAAACATAGAGCTTAGCTCAAACTCAAGAACTGAAATTGTCTACATACCAAAATGTAGCAGTAACTTGAAGCCAGGACAATCAGTTTATAAGCCAACAGTAACATATATACATAGACTATATAAACCACAATAGCTTGAAACTGGAGTTTTAATATCCATTTGGGCAAAGGAGATGTGTCATGGATTTAAACCAGTGAGCCTTGCTTCTAGAAGGCCTGAATCCTGGCAAAGCTGCTCCTTAGATAAAGAATTTTTAAAATTTCCGAACTTGTCTTAAGGAAGCAACAGGAAAGATGGTCTCTACTTCAAATTAAAATAAAAAGTTGATTGAAATAATCTAAATCTGCAAGCCAAGTCTTCTTGTGGTTATGTATGACAAACCTACAGTTCCCATGTCATATGAGACTCTTGAGTCAAGTAATCAGTGCAAAAATATGTGGTTCTGAACAAGTGAAAAATTTGAAGTGTTCAGCAGAAGTAATCACACAATTTTTCTCTAGTGATGCTTCCCCAACTCATGGCAAGTGTAAAGACTGTTAAACTGTTCTACCACAGTTGAACTAACAATAAATGACAAACTACATGAAGAAGATAATCACGATGGTGTGATCACTCACCTAGAGCCAGATATCCTGGAATGTGGAGTCAAGTGGGCCTTAGGAAGCATCACTAAGAACAAAGCTAGTGGAGATGATGGAATTCCAGTTGAGCTAGTTCAAATCCTGAAAGATGAGGCTGTAAAAGTGCTTCACTCAATATGCCGGCAAATTTGGAAAATTCAGCAGTGGCCACAGGACTAGAAAAGGTCAGTTTTCATTCCAATCCCAAAGAAAGGCAATGCAAAAGAATGCTCAAACTACTGCACAATTGCACTCATCTCACACGCTAGTAAAGTGATGCTCAAAATTCTCCAAGCCAGGCTTCAACAGTGGGTGAACCGTGAACTTCCAGACAGATGTTCAAGATGAATTTAGAAAAGGCAGAGGAACCAGAGATCAAATTGCCAACATCCACTGGATCATCGAAAAAGCAAGAGAGTTCCAGAAAAACATCTATTTCTGCTTTATTGACTATGCCAAAATCTTTGACTGTGTGGATCACAATAAACTGTGGAAAATTCTGAAAGGGATGGAAATTCCAGACCACCTGACCTGCCTCTTGAAAAACCTATATGCAGGTCAGGAAGCAACAGTTAGAACTGGACATGGAACAACAGACTGGTTCCAAATAGGAAAAGGAGTACGTCACGGCTGTATATTGTCACCCTGCTTATTTAACTTCTATGCAGAGTACATCATGAGAAATGCTGNTGGGGCCGCCCCACCCCAGCCACGTAGAAGGACCTATCAGCTCGCAACACCTCGGCCGGCAACCTATCCAAACCCCCATCCATTAACCTGGCCATCCCTCGCAACGTGCATATATAAACAAACTTCTAACATGGTCCGGGCGCGTGGACTTCCTGGACCTGCCTCCTTCGGGTCTGGGAACCCCGTCTGGGAGCGCTTCGCCATTAAAAAGCCTCTTAGACACTCTTTTCGGGGTCCTGGTCGTCTTTACCTTACAGATAGCATATTAAAAAGCAGAGACATTACTTTACCAACAAAGGTCCATCTAGTCAAGGCTATGGTTTTTCCAGTGGTCATGTATGGATGTGAGAGTTGGACTGTGAAGAAAGCTGAATGCCGAAGAATTGATGCTTTTGAACTGTGGAGTTGGAGAAGACTCTTGAGAGTCCCTTGGACGGCAAGGAGATCCAACCAGTCCATCCTAAAGGAGATCAGTCCTGGGTGTTCTTTGGAAGGACTAATGCTTAAGCTGAAACTCCAATACTTTGGCCACCTCATGCGAAGAGTTGACTCATTGGAAAAGACTGTGATGCTGGGAGGGATGGGGGGCAGGAGGAGAAGGGGACGACAGAGGATGAGATGGCTGGATGGCATCACTGACTTGATGGACATGAGTTTGAGTTAACTCTGGGAGTTGGTGATGGACAGGGAGGCCTGGCGTGCTGCGATTCATGGGGTCACAAAGAGCTGGACACGACTTAGCTACTGAACTGAACTGAACATGAAGAAGTGCTCTACCAAGAGAAAGAGTCAGCACACATTACAAATGGGTGGATTAATATATGAAGAATTTGGAAAAAACTGAATAATTTGGGAGAAAGTATAAAATTTATGTGTTTAAAATTGAGAAAGTAGTGGATGAATTGAACAGCAGATTTTTCATAGCTGAAAAGGGAATTGGTGAATTGAAATTATGCAGAATACAAACTATGAAGAAAAGTGATGGAAGATAAGAAAAAGATTTGGATATGAAGGATAGAAAGAGCAACTCAATTTAAACTACTCAGAAGGAGACGACAGAATGAGGAAGTGGCAATATTGGAAGATTCAATGGTTGGAAATTTTTTAAAATAAGGAAAGACATGAATCTTCATGTTTAAAGACTCTCGGGCTTCCCAGGTGGCTCAGAGGTAAAGAACCCCCCTGGCAATGCAGGAGACGCAGGGGATGTGGGTTCATCCCTGGATCAGGAGGATTCCCTAGAGGCGGAAATGGCAACCCACTCCAGTATTCTTGCCTGGAACATCCCATGGACAGAGGAGCCTGGCGGATTACAGTCTATAGGGTCACACAAAGAGCTGAACATGACTGAGAGACTAAGCACGCACATTCCATTCATACCAAATTCTAAGCAACATAAAGAAAAATAAATTCAGCTTTAGGCACCTTCTTGTTAAACTGCAGACTGCCAAACACAAAAAGAAACCTTTAAAGACAATTAGAACTTAATCAGAGTTCAGTTACTCTTATTGTGCTTGTCATACAATAATTAGAAACACTGAGCTGATGAAGGTGAAGCTGCCATTCCAGAAGTCTAAAGAAGTGTTAGATATTGAAAGTCTGGCAAAACTGGAAAGGAAAAGCTAACTTTGATGAGTAGCTACTCTGTGCCAGATATTAAGTCAGATTTTTTTTAAAAGGTGCATCTAATTTAACACCCAAGAATCCTTAAAATCATATTAACTACATTTTATTTAAAAAGTGAAAGTGAGTTCAGATATAGGCATCTTGCTCAATCATGATATTGATAAATGAAACAGTCAGAATTCCTGAGGGTTGGCCCCAAATTATACTAAACAGATATAAGAACTCAAAATGGAACAGAACAAAAGCCCACAGCTATCCTACTAACCTGGTTGTGTAATTTTAAAGAAGATATGTAGCTTGTTTTCTCAACCATAAAGTAGAAGTAAAAATAGAACAAACCTCATAGGATTATTGTAGGCTTCCCTGGTGGGTTAGAGGATAAAGCGTCAGCCCACAATGCAGGAGACCCGGGTTCTATCCCTGGGTAGGGAAGATCCCCTAGAGAAGGAAATGGCAACCCACTCCAATACTCTTGCCTGGAAAATCCCATGGACTAAGGAGCCTGATAGGCTATAGTCCAGGGGGTCACAAAGAGTTGGACATGACTGAGCGACTTCACTTCACTTAGTTATCATATGTGAATAATATTCAATTTGGCACACATTGAATACTTTTTAAATGCTAGCTATGTGTATTAATTCCAGCTAATGAATTCATTATAGCTAACTAATTAATGAAAGTTAATTAATGAAAGCAACATCAGATATGCAGATGACACCATCCTTATGGCAGAAAGTGAAGAGGAAGCCTCTTCATGAAAGTGAAAGAGGAGAGTGAAAAAGTTGGCTTAAAGCTCAACATTCAGAAAACTAAGATCATGGCATCTTGTCCCATCACTTCATGGGAAATAGATGGGGAAAACAGTGGAAACAATGAGATAATTTATTTGGCGGGGCTGCAAAATCACTGCAGATGGTGACTGTAGCCATGAAATTAAAAGACGCTTACTCCTTGGAAGGAAAGTTATGACCAACCTAGATAGCATATTAAAAAGTATAGACATTACTTTGCCAACAAAGGTCCGTCTAGTCAAGGCTATGGTTTTTCCAGTGGTCATGTATGGATGTGAGAGTTGGACTGTGAAGAAAGCTGAATGCCGAAGAATTGATGCTTTTGAACTTAAAAGCCTCTTGATGAAAGTGAAAGAGGAGAGTGAAAAAGTTGGCTTAAAGCTCAACAATCAGAAAACGAAGATCATGGTATCTGGTCCCATCACTTCATGGGAAATAGATGGGGAAACAGCGGAAACAGTGTCAGACTTTATTTTTGGGGGCTCCAAAATCATTGCAGATGGTGACTGCAGCCATGAAATTAAAAGACGCTTGCTCCTTGGAAGGAAAGTTATGACCAACCTAGATAGCATATTGAAAAGCAGAGACATTACTTTGCCAACAAAGGTCCATCTAGTCAAGGCTATGGTTTTTCCAGTGGTCATGTATGGATGTGAGAGTTGGACTGTGAAGAAAGCTGAGTGCCGAAGAATTGATGCTTTTGAACTTGGTGTTGGAGAAGACTCTTGAGAGTCCCTTGGACTGCAAGGAGATTCAACCAGTCCATTCTGAAGTAGATCAACCCTGGGATTTCTTTGGAAGGAATGATGCTAAAGCTGAAACTCCAGTACTTTTGGAAAAGACTCTGATGCTGGGAGGGATTGGGGGCAGGAGGAGAAGGGGACGACTGAGGATGAGATGGCTGGATGGCATCACTGACTTGATGGATGTGAGTTTGAGTGAACTCCGGGAGTTGGTGATGGACAGGGAGATCTGGTGTGCTGCGATTCATGGGGTCTCAAAGAGTCGGACACGACTGAGCGACTGAACTGAACTGAACTGGAAACATAAGAGAACAGTGTATTTATTATACTTCACCCAGAAGCATTCTGAACAAACTGTGTGAAAGTGCAGCTGGACAGTTACACAGAATTAAAAAATTCTGTTTCCTCTCTATTTTTCACCTTTGCAACACTTGTGGCTGCCAGTTGAACAAGGCTAGTGCAGCGTGAGTGGCTGCCAGTGGACAGTGATGAAAACAAGATTTACTGAAACAAAGGTTTCTTATAAATAATTTGGAAATACTTTTGGAATCCATTTCTTGGCAATGGAAATAGAACATTGCAGATCCTTTTAAGTGAATGATTTATTTGTGGGAAGTCCTCAGTTGGTGATTCTGGAATTATTTAATGATGCTGTGCCACTGTCTATAAACTTGAGAGGATATTGTACAGAACCTGAAAACCCCAGAGGAAGGAAGCCATGTGGGATCATGCTCTCTTTGCACAGTCATCTAATGCAAGGTTTTGCTGGAGAACTGGGTGACACAACCTGTTACACATGAAATGGCCCCTCGGGGATAGATTAGAGCCAAAACAGGAATCCACAAAAGAAGTCCACTGTGTTTGGACAAACATCTGACCACTCAACCTTTTTTGTGTTTTTCTGGTCATATGACCTCCTCTTTTTCTGTGACTCACTTGTCAAGTACATTTTGCCCACACACAGGACATGTAATAGTCTGAAAGTCAATTATGTTTGTCCCAGCTGTAAACTGACTGCAGAGATGACTAAAAACACCATCGAATTGAACCTAGAGTAGTAATTTTGCTGTTTTTGTTCAATGCTGTATTAGGAGAAAAAAAGATTTTGAGGGCTATCAGATTGGTAAAACTTGGTATGAATTTGTGATAATATAGTGATAATTATCATGTGTGGAGACAGGGTGGATGCAAGAATGATTTGTATTGTTATTTTACTGAGTTGGTTTTGTTATTGACTGTACAAAGGAAATTAGTCCCGTGTCATACATATTCACATTTTTCCATAGTTTGCCTTTTTCTTTGGATTTTGTTTAGTGCCCTTATCCACACATACACTTTGAAATTTGTGTTGCCTTCATACTACCAAGTTCCCCCACTGAAGTGAAGTGAGGTGAAAGTCGCTCAGCTGTCCGACTCTTTGCGACGCCATGGACTATATAGTCCATGGAATTCTCCAGACCAGAATACTGGAGGGGGTAGCCGTTTCCTCCTCCACGGGATCTTCCCAACCCAGGGATAGAATCCGTGTCTCTCATGTCTCCTGCATTGGCAGGTGGGATCTTTACCACTGTGCTACCTGGGAAGCCCTCTACTACAGTATCACCTCTGAATTCCAGGTAAGGCAAGGGCAAAAGGTGTTAGCTGATTGGTCTTCTTCTACAGAGCATTCTGGGAGCCTTGCCCAGTGGCCTGTGCTTTCATTTAGTTGACCCAAACTCTGTTCTATAGATACTTCTGGTTTCAAGAAAGCTGGGAGATGTAGTTTATCAGCTGTGCAGTTGCCAGCCCATTAAAAATCAGAATACTGTTCATAAGGAAAGAGATTAGATATCAGTAGATAACCAACAGTATGTGCCACTTTCCTGTTCTTGCACATTTTTGCAATGGTGGGACCAGAAATGTCTTGTTTTCTTTTTGTGTAATATCATTGTGCATTCACACTCTTCAATTCATATCACCATTTTGGTAAGGACCAATTTATATGCAAATAGGTGAGCTGAAGCATATGATTGCTCCCAATAAGAATGATGGTATCTATTGTCTTTTGGTGTGTACAGTCATTGGGGAACCCTAAACTTTTCTCTTCTTTTCACATTTTACCTGGTGATATTTGTGGCATATGTCTGTGGCATATGTCTTATTTAATGCCCAGAAGTTAGAGATTGTCAATTTGGTAGAAATGGGGCAAAGGAAATGGGGATGATAAGGGAAGTTTATCAAGTATGCATAGCAGCATTTAGCTGCTAAATAGCAATGGTTAGTACTTTGCTGCCCAATGCTTTGACTGTAAGATATGGTTGAAAAGTAAAATGAGCATATAAATGATGTTCAATAGAGATGTTAATAATCTCTTTAGTGAGCATTATGTTGTCAACATGAACTGCAGTAGTGTACACTAATATTCAGGAAAGTGCTCTGTTAGTTTCCTCCACAAACATCCCCTGGGAGCATATGATTGCTCACTACCAGAATTTCTGTTTTGAAAGACGCTCTGAGAGCCATTATAGAATTCTCACATAGTCATAATGCTATTTTATATATTTTAAAAAGGCATTTTCAGAATATGGCTCTCATGGGTGGATCTAGGTTTTGCAGGACCTGAAACTTAATTAAAAAAACTTAGGCCTTCTTTAAGAAGAGAATATAAAATAGATGTAAATGTGAAAACTTACTTATAATGAGAGAAGATAATAAAGATAATTGATAAATTTAAAAAGCTGGCAAATACACAGGTATCACAAAAATCCAGAAAAGTAATATAATTATGTTTAACATAACCTCTCTAGTACTTTTTACCCCTACTTTTTTTTTTGGCTACACAGTATTTGACTCTTCATACGGCAAAGATTTTGTAATGTTTTCTATAGAAAGAATAGAAAGATAATTTAATCTTTCCTCTGTTGTTTGGTTCAGTTGCTCAGGCATGTCTGACTCTTTGCAACCCCATGGACTGCAGCATGCCAGGCCTCCCTGTCCATCACCAACCCCCGGAGTTTACTCAAACTGATGTCCATTGAGTCAGTAATGCCATCCAACCATCTCATTCTCCGTTGTCCCCTTCTCCTTTCTCCTTCAGTCTTTCCCAGCCTCTTCTGACTCTTTTCAAAATGAGTCAGTTCTTTGCATCAGGGGGTCAAAGTATTGGAGTTTCAGCTTCAATGTCAGTCCCTCCAATAATTTTTCAGGACTGATTTCCTTTAGGATGGACTGGTTGGATCTCCTTGCAGTCCAAGGGACTCTCAAGAGTCTTCTCCAGCACCACAGTTCAAAAGCATCAATTCTTCAGCGCTGAGCTTTCTTTAGAGTCCAGCTCTCACAACCATACATGACTCCTGGAAAACCCATAGCCTTGACTAGATGGACCTTAGTTTGCAAAGTAAGTCTCTGCTTTTTAATATGCTGTCTAGGTTGGTCATAGCTTTTCTTCCAAGAAGCAAGCGTCTTTTAATTTCGTGGCTGCAGTCACCATCTGCAATGATTTTGGAGCCCCCCAAAATAAAGTCTGTTACTGTTTCCATTGTTTCCCCATCTATTTGCCATGAAGTGATGGGATTAGATGCCATGATCTTAGTTTTCTGAACGTTGAGCTTTAAGCCAACCTTTTCACTCTCTTTCACTTTCATCAAGAGGCTCTTTAGTTCTTTTTCGCTTGTAGTTGATTAGAATTTATTTTATAATAGTTAAAAAATGTGACTTTGACTACTCATTCTTGGTAATGTCATGTAGTATTTAGGGTTTTTGTTAAATTTTGGAAAATCTTTGTTAAACTTCTTTTGCCTATGAGCTATAAGATCTCATTTTAAGTTTTTTTGTGCAGTAATGAATCTTAAGTACTTTTTGAACTGACAGAAGGTAGTCATTGACACTGGTCATCAAGCGTTGTCTTAATTTTCCTAACATATTACGAATTTTACATTATCTGACAGGAGAGAACTTCCCTTTTGACTAGGCATCGATGAGAATATCTTTAACTTGTTATTTTATATGTCTGATGTTGAAAGGATTTCCACAGACTAGCAGCTGGATCCTTACCTATCATACTGTTTTCCTACCACTGCCTACAGAATTTCAGTGTCATATGCCATAGGACACAGTCACAGCTCAGTATGACTATACTTGCCCCACTGTGTCCTGATGCTGAATTGGCACTTGAGTGGGTGGTGGTAGTTTTCCTGGAAACCTTTCCTACAAGAGGATAGCTATCCATAACTTGCTTATACAGGAGTTGTCTGTGAACTACATAAATGTATCCCATCAACTCCGATAAAATTTATCCCCAGATGAACTTATACTTAGCTGAGTCCCCAAGAGCCACAGCCCCTCCAGCACTATATGATGGGAAACATGAAAGAGCAGAAATTGAGATGGCGAGTCATAATCGTAACCAATTACACCCAGGATAGCTTACTTTTGCAAATTTTACAAATTTTCTGAAAGAGTGACTGTAAGGTTCCTTCCCTGGAGATACACTCTGTGGAGGAGTTTTGCATACAGCGTGTTTATTAGTGAGTGCCCTTAGGGTCAGTACCTGTGGGGTGGAATGGAAGAAGGCAGGGTTGGGCAGCAAGAGAAGTTGAGTTGCCTCTGCTGACTACGTGAAGAACTCTGAAGCCTTCCAAGAGTCCTTGGCCTTTCCAAGTTGTCCAGTTTTTCATTTTCATTATTTATTTAAAGAGGTAATACAGTCATATGGTAGGAAGTTCAAAATATTAAAAAAGAGTACCCAGAGGAAATTCATTCTCCTATCCTTGACCTTCAGTTCCCAGATACCTTTTCCAGAGTTAACCTGTGTTACCACTTCTTTATGTGTACTTTCAGGGATATTTGAAGCATTTCATTTTTCTATTTTTTTCTCCCTTGTATACAAGTGGCAGCATACTATACATTAGGTTCTTCATTTTTTTAAAAAAACTTGTTTTGAGTTAATTTTAGACTTACAGAAGAGTTGCAAAAGTAGTACAGAGTTTCCATATACCTTTATTCAGCTTCCCCTTGTGCTAACATCTTATATAACAGAACAGTCATCAACAGACACACATTTTCTCTCTTAACTATCGTGGGTGGTTAATTTCTAGTTCTTTTGGGTCTCAGATGAAATGTTACTCCCTCACCAAAGCCTGTTGTAGTCAATCACCAACATCTAGCACAATGCCTGAGCTATAGTAGACATTTAATTAATTTATATTATTCCTATTTTTGCTGATGAGTAATGCTGCAATTAACATCACTGTGCAATATCTCCATCCACACTGTAGGTTATTTCCACAGGAAACTAACTGAGTTTAAAAGATATGAATATTTTCAAGACTCTAAATACATTGTTGTTGTTGTTTAGTTGCTCACTTGTGTCTGACTTTTTGCGACCTCATGGACTGTAGCAAATTGATTGAAAATGTATTTGCATTCCCTTTTTATTTTCCTCTGTTGCTGCTTACTAAAAAACAAAATCTTATTTCAGTGAGTAGGCATGTTGCTGTCACACAAGTATTTATTATTTTACAGTTTTCTTATTCAGTATCACATGATATCTATTCTGAAAGGCAGTTTTTTTTTTTTTTTTTTTTGCCAAGACCACAAATGGTTCCCCTCAAGGTTTTTTTAATGCCTCAAATTGAGCTGTCATCTAGTTCACTGATCCAACAAAAGGATGATAATACATTTTATATAAATAATTTAGGATTCCTCCTGTCAAAACAAAAAGTGCCTCTAAAAATAAAAGCAATTCAGAAAAAATACTCTAGCAAGTCCACAAATTATATTTCACACTTATCTTATGCTTTATGTGTCAAAGCCATATCATACATTACAGATAATAAACTATATCTTATTATCATATTCTTAACTCAGGATATTATGTAACAATTGAGGGACATGGGTAAGAAAATAAATGTTCTCTTACAGAAAATATGGCAGAAACCAGTCATCAAGATTAAGTATTTTCTCCAACTGGCTAGTATGTTAGCAACCAAATTGGAGTTTGGATATGCTGGTGTTTTATATTGAGTCAAATTATTTGATAGCCTTTGTCATGGGTTGACAAACATTTCTGTAGGGCCAATAGTATATAGAAAAATGCATAGTGACAGAGAACAGAATAGTGATTGTCTTGTGTTGGGGGCATAAAAGTGAAAGTTTTAGTCATGTCCCACTCTTTGTGACTTCATGGACTGTACCCCTCCAGGCTCCTCCATCCATGGAATTCTCCAGGCAAGAATACTGGAGAGGTAGCCATTCCCTTCTCCAGGGAATCTTCCTGGCCTAGGGATCGAATCAAGGTGTCCTGCATTGCAGGCAGATTCTTTACTGTCTGAGCCACCAGGGAATTTGGATGCAGGAGAGAGATCACACAGGGACACATGGAAACTTTGGGATGATGAGTATGTTCACTATCTTGATTGTGGTGATGGTTTAGGGTATATATATATCAAAACTTCTCAAATTATACACTTTGAATATATGTAATTGTTATATGTCAGTTATACACCAATAAAACTATTTTGTTAAAACAGTAACACCTAAATAAATAGTAAATTAATGTAGAATTAAATGCATGTATCATCACCAAAGTCATGATAATGCTCAACATTATAATTTGTTGAGTGTTTACGACCCTGCCGGGAATTCTTTTTTTTTTTTTTTTAAATTTTATTTTACTTTATTTTACTTTACAATAGCGTATTCCTGCCGGGAATTCTAAGCCCTTTTTGTGTGGTTATGGACATTCAGTTATTGCACTAACCATGTGAAGCAGTACTATGATTATCACGCTTTACAGATAAAGAGACAGAAGCATCCGGAGGTTAAGAAATTTAACCGAGGTCATAGAAGTAAAAAGTGGCCAAGTCTAGATCTGGGTCCAGTGATTTGGCTGTAGAAATTGTGCTTGTAGGATTAGTCATTATAAATGAAACCTGAGAGAGACTGTGTAACTATTAGGCAGAGGAAAGATCCAGACATGGGGACAGTCTAGAATGAGACATGTCAGTATCCTAGGCAACCTGATACCTTTGGCCCCCTTAATATTTCTTTAAAAAAAACAAAACAAATTTTCATGGGGTTATGAAGAAGCTGATTTTCTATTAATAATAATGTTATACTTTTTAATGTTCTAAATATATATTGACTGTTCAGAAAAATCCATACTTGTTTTAAGTTATCTTTGATTTGCCAGTTCTTCCTATTGTGCCTTGTAACCAATTCTCTAATGATAGCAGTAACAGGATTTGGTGGGAGTCTTACTCATGTTTTAAAGCTATTCTTTCCCACTTGTCTGTGCATCTAGTCTTCCCTTCTGTTCTCTTAGGCAAGCAAGAAATGAAACAAGTTTTTGAGAGGTATATTACAGAACTGAAAATTTCTTTCTTCTCGATAAATAAACTATGCTGTACATCATTTTAGCTCAGTTGTTTCATTAGCTTCTAAGCTTCTGTGAGATGACTTGTCGCAGTGTTGCTGCTATTAACTGTTGAGCCACACAACTTGTATGTCACAGAAATACTCAAGGAACATGGGTTGGCTCTGGCAAAGAGCATTTTTTCCATCACTCATGGTTACGTTCTCCTTTAGAGGAAGGGGGGCCAAATTACATTTTGCCACTTATGTAAAGAATTGATTCTGGAGGCTTGAGTTAGTGGTACTGTATTTCTGCTTTACTTCAGATCTGTTTTAATGCCCATTATAGCTGACTGCTGCTTGATAGCCCATGTCTGAATCCACTTCTGGGAATATTTAAATCCTAGCAGTCTGATCAGAATTATACTCAACAAAATAGGATGGAATAAGACAGAAACGTACTGAAATCTATCTGTGAAGATTTCAGGAAGTGAGGAGTCACTGAAGGAAAATCTGCTTAATGTTTATCCAGCAGTGCTGAAGACCTGGAAGGTACTGCACTCGGAGTGTGTGCAAACGTGGGCCCTCCACGGTTTTGGTGCCTCCAGTTTTCTCCATAACAGGAGCAGCAGGTTCGTAGGAGGTGAAGGAGAATGTGGTGATCTGTTCAGTTCAAATGAATGGCTTCGTTTTCAAGCTCATTAAGCACTCTTCCCTCTGTCCTGAGTCTCCTTTGGTCAATAAAGGGAAAAACTCACCCTGAAGAATAACAGCACTGTGGTGATTGATTTGTTGTCTAGTAACTAAGGCTGATTCTACTTATTTGTGGGTGAGATTCAAATTGACTAACAGTGAAGAAAAACACCTGTTAGTTTTCTCACCATTAAAAGCATGCTCGACAACAGTAAAATAATTGCTTTAGGCTTATTCTTGCTCTTCTCTTAGAGATTTGACAGGCTATATAATCTATCAATTTGTGTCCCAATTTATGATTTAGAATAGCTGTGGAGCTTCTGACTAGAGAAAGGAGGATATAGATTTATGACTTGGGAAAAAATGGTCAAACTGTTGATGGGCTATCAACATGTATAAACAAATGAACCATTGAGATCCTGATTAGGGGTTGACGCATGTTTAATTGCAAGTGGAACACAGGAAGTTTTTGATGACAACTAGAAGACAACAGTGAGAAGCAAGAGGCTGAAGTCTCACTGTTTAGAATTGATTCTATTGAATGATTCTAGATGACGCACTTTACTTTTTTGTTATCTTGGTGTTTCCATCCCAAAACTACGTATTTAAAGATAGCCTCTGACTTTCTGAGTAAGAATTTCTTGACAGGACTGAACTTGAAATGATCCAAGGACTTACTTAGTTCAAGTATGGTGGGTGCAGATGGCTTGAAATATACAGAATGATTAATGGTGGAGGTGTCATAGGTGATTTTTATTTTCTGTAGTTCTCAAAATGATATTATCATTAGAAAAAATTAATAAATGTAATTTAACCAAGAAAAATGGGCTTAAACCTCATTGGTTGTATTCCCAACTAAACTTAATGGAGTCTTCAAGAGCCACAGCCCCTCCAGCACTACACAGCATGACGGGAAACATGAAGGAGCAGAAGCTGAGATGGAGCGTCAGTAACCTTAACAATTACAGCTAAGATATCTGACTTTTGAAAATTTTACAAATTTGCTGAAAAAAATGAATATAAGATTCCTTCCCTGGACACACTTGGAGAAGGAGTTTAGTGTGTGTTGTGTTTATTATTGAGTGCCCTTGGGGTCAACACCTGTGGATGAAATGGAAGAAGGCAAGACTGGGCAGAAAGAGAAGTTGAGTTGTTTCACTGACTTTACAAAGAACTCGAACTAGAATGGCCTTCCCAGGATGTCCAAGTTTTCATTTTTGTTAATTTTTTAAATAGATAAAGCAATCATATGGTAAAAAATTAAAAATATTCAAAAAGACTGGTGCTGCTGCTGCTAAGTTGCTTCAGTTGTGTCCAACTCTGTGCGACCCCATAGACGGCAGCCCACCAGGCTTCACCGTCCCTGGGATTCTCCAGGCAAGAACACTGGAGTGGGTTGCCATTTCCTTCTTCAATGCATGAAAGTGAAAAGTGAAAGTGAAGTCGCTCAGTTGTGTCTGACTCTTAGTGACTCCATGGACTGCAAAAAGACTATCCTGAGGAAATTCATTCTCCTACCCTTGAGCTTCAGCTCCCTGGTACCTTCTCCAGGATTAACCTGTGTTACCAGTTTTGTTTATATACTTTCAGAGATATTTTAACTGTATAAAATCACATTCATATTTCTATTTCTTTTTTCTCCCTTTTATATAAATGGCAGCCTGCTGTCTACACACAAGAGCAAGTGGGTTCACTCCATAACAGTATGGAGCCTAGAGGTGGGTATTTGACAGTCTTTGCTTTTTCTAGGCCCTAAAATGACTGTCTCAGATGATGATCCCCCTGTGCTGGGGCCCTTCCTTTCCTTTTCCTATCCTCTTTCTTTTCCCACATGCCCAGCTTTATTTTACTAGTGTGGTGTTTGCGGGGGAGTGTGATTCCTGGCTGTGGTAGGCTGAATGATGACCCCCAGAGGTATGTAGAGCTTAATTCCTGGAACCTTACAAGGCAGAAAGATTTTGCAGATGTGACTAAGTTAAAGATGTTGTGATAGGGGAGATCATCCTGGATTATCTGCTGGGCCCTAAATGTAATCATCAGTATTCTTATAAGAGGGGGGCAAGGAGATTTGAGTCCAGAAGAAGGCAATGTGAAGACAAGCAAGACAACACTCTGTTGGCTTTGGAGATGAAGGAAGGGGCCATGAGCCAAGGAATGCAAAGACTCGGTTCTAGAGGTTGGGAAAGAAAGGAGATGAGTTCTTCCTTGGAGACTCTAGAGAGAGGACAGCCCTGAGACACCTTCATATCAGTCTAATGAAACTGATTTAAGACTTCAGAGAAGGCAATGGCACCCTACTCCAGTACTCTTGCCTGGAAAATCCCATGGACGAGGATCCTGGTAGGCTGCAGTCCATGGGGTCGCTGAGAGTTGGACAGGACTCAGTGACTTCCCTTTCACTCTTCACTTTCATGCATTGGAGAAGGAAATGGCAACCCACTCCAGTGTTCTTGCCTGGAGAATCCCAGGGACGGCGGAGCCTGGTGGGCTGCCGTCTCTGGGGTCTCACAGAGTCGGACATGACTGAAGTGACTTAGCAGCAGCAGTAGCAACAGCCTCCAAAACTGTAAGTGCTGAGAATGCATGTGTGCTACTTTGAGTACCAATTTGTGCTGATACATACAGCCACAGGGAGTGAATCCAGTGGTCATATCCTGAACAGATAGCAGTAGGCTTTCGGAGTCTAGCGAAGGGAAAGGCTTCCCACTCCAGTATTCTGGCCTAGAGAATTTCCTGAAATATACCATGGGGTTGCAAAGAGTCAGACAGGACTAGGTGACTTTCACTTTAGAGTCAGCAGCTTCCTCAAGTCCTTCATCACAACAGGAGCATCCAAAACAGAAGCAAAGGTTTCTCTTGTTAATGAGGATTGATTTTCATGGTGTAATAGCTTTACTGAAAGCTTTCCAACTTCCTGGGAAGGAATGTGATGGAGGGATCTTAAAACTCCACCCTGCTCCAAGGTGAGGCACTTGGACACCCATCGTTCCATACCTTTCTTTACATTAGTGTTGGTCCTGGCCCAGTTTCTGTGAAGCCAGGTAAGGGTAATGTGCCCTTACCATCTAGTTGCTCTCATTGGCAGCATGGCAATATGGAGAAGTTGTCAGTTCTGGAACTCATCTTCTCTCGCAGAGCCTCTTAGGGCAAGTGAAAGTTGCTCAGTTGAGTCTGACTCTTTGCAACGCTATGGCCTATAGAGTCCATGGAATTCTCCAGGCCAGAATACTGGAGTGGGTAGCCGTTTCCTTCTTCAGGGGATCTTCCCAACCCAGGGGTCAAACCCAGGCCTCCTGCATTGCAGGTGGATTCTTTACCAGCTGAGCTACTAAGGAAGATCTTAGGGCAAGTTCAGTCAGTTCAGTCGCTCAGTCGTGCCCGACTCTTTGAGACCCCATGGACTGCAGCACACCAGGCCTCCCTGTCCATCACCAACTTTCAGAGCTTACTCAAACTCATGTCTATTACGTCGGTGATGCCATCCAACCATCTCATCCTCTGTTGTCCCCTTCTCCTCCTGCCTTCAGTCTTTCCCAGCATCAGGGTCTTTTTCAATGAGTCAGTTCTTTGCATCAGGTACCCAGATCATTGGAGTTTCAGCTTCAGAATCAGTCCTTCCAATGAATATTTAGGACTGATTTCCTTTAGGGTAGAATGGTCGGATCTCCTTGCAGTCCAAGGGACTCTCAAGAGTCTTCTCCAACACCACAGTTCAAAAGCATCAATTCTTCAGCACTCAGCTTTCTTTATAGTCCAACTCTCACATCCATACACGACTACTGGAAAAACCATAGCTTTGACTAGATGGACCTTTGTTGGCAAAGTAATGTCTCTGCTTTTTAATATGCTGTCTAGGTTGGTCATAGTTTTTCTTCCAAGGAGCAAGCATCTTTTAATTTCATGGCTGCAGTCACCATCTGCAGTGATTTTGGAGCTCCAAAAAATAAAGTCTGTTGCTGTTTCCATTGTTTTCCCGTCTACTTGCCATGGAGTGATGGGACCGGATGCCATGATCTTAGTTTTCTGAATGTTGAGTTTTCAGCTGACCTTTTCACTCCCTTCTTTCACTTTCATCAAGAAGCTCTTTAGTTCTTCTTCACTTCCTGCCATAAGGGTGGTGTCATCTGCATATCTAAGGTTATTGATATTTCTCCTGACAGTCTTGATTCCAGCTTGCACTTCATCTAGCCCAGCATTTCTCATGATGTACTCTGCATATTAGTTAAATAAGCAGGCATACTCCTTTCCCAATTTGGAACCAGTCTGTTGTTTCATGTCTGGTTCTACCTGTTGCTTCTTGACCTGCATACAGATTTCTCAGGAGGCAGGTCAGGTGGTCTGCTATTCCTATCTGTTGAAGAATTTTCCACAGTTTGTTGTGATCCACACAGTCAAGGGCTTTGGCATAGTCAATAAAACAAAAATAGATGTTTTTCTGGAACTCTTTTTGCTTTTTTGATGATCCAATGGATGTTGGCAATTTGATCTCTGGTTCCTCTGCCTTTTCTAAATCTAGTTTGAACATCTGGAAGTTCATGGTTCATGTACTGTTGACGCCTTTCTTGGAGTATTTTGAGCATTACTTAGCTAGCCTGTGAGATGGTGCAATTGTGTGGTAGTTTGAATATGCTTTGCTGTTGTCTTTCTTTGGGACTTAATTGAAAACTGACCTTTTCCAGTCAAGCTTGCTGTCAAATATTTTTTGTGCTTCTCTGTTCACGTGAGACAGAAACCTACCATAGTATCCTTCCCCACTAAGCTGTGATTAGATCTCTTGGTGCCTTTCTATTCAGAGCTCCCAATACTGCCAAATGAGGGACATCACACAAGAGGTTTTCAAACCCAGTACCAAGGGTGTGCTGGGCCTAACAACACTCAGGAGAACTCCAGACTGACCATATTTCTGCCACCAGACAGAGGACAGAAGTGACCTGATTAGATTTACAAATGTGTCTTTGCTTTTAAAAAGCATTCCTTCAGAATCTCTTCTGGGAATCACGGATAGCATCCCTGGAAAATCTTCTCAATTATGAAGAAACTCAAACTGTGAGGACTTATTAGGTATGTTAATTGTTCTGACTTCATCAGAGGAAGATGTATCATAGGAAAAAAAATGATTTCCAGCTATTTTTCTTTAAAGTTACAAACAAGTTCTTTACTGTTCATTCTCTCTATTGGCTGGTGTTTGCATGGTGTATACCAGATACTCTTGTGTGTCCCTCTGTCTTCAGCACCTTTCCTTTCGACTTTGAGTTGCATCAGATTCTAGTCTGGTTTTCACCTAAGGGCCCAGTGAGCTGTCTGAGCGTGGCCTCAGTCTCAGCATTGTGTCTGCTCGTCCAGTTGTTTCGGTGTCCCCAGTGGTGTTCCGGGTGATGGGGCATTCATTACCTTTGCTGGCTCCCTGGGAGCCCGGAGCACACACCCTTCAGATCTCTGATTGCCCTTAGTCGTGGTCCCGTGGGTCTCTGTAGAGAGAGTTGAACTTGGCAAATGTGCATTTGGTTCATCAGTAGACACAACCCGATTGACGAGGTAGGCCTTTAGCACACTGGCTAACTGAGAAAGGGTAATTTTCATGTCTGGGTGAATTCAAGGGTCGCAGAGCTGCCTTAATTGAATCTCTTATCTGTCCTTACATTT
This sequence comes from Cephalophus harveyi, assembly GCA_006410635.1. NCBI lineage: Eukaryota > Metazoa > Chordata > Mammalia > Artiodactyla > Bovidae > Cephalophus > Cephalophus harveyi. Next base: position 328,092 of record SJYT01004611.1, on the reverse strand, counting down.
TCTTGCAATTCTTTTTTTCATAAGTAGTTTAAACATAAGTATCTTTTGCAATGAGATATGAGATGAAAATTTGAAACGAGGGACAGCATGTTTTATACATTTGGAATGGGTTCACTGCAAGTGGTACACTCCTCGAGGTCTGCAGATGTGTTCATTTTGTTGGACAGCTTTGCCCAGGGCCCACTGTTGGTGCCCTCATAGCCGCTATTCCCGAAAGCCATTTAGAGTAAATCTGCAAACTGTAGTCATCAGATAATTAAAGCTTTCTGCAGAAAGGAGAAGCCAACATCCCAAGTTTAATAAGAAAGATTTCTTGACAGTTTGACTGCTAGTGTTGAGGCCCCTTTTATTACTGTCTTAAAAGTGAAAGTCGCTCAGTCGTGTCTGACTCTTTGCAACCCCATGGCCTTTACAGTCCATGGAGTTCTCCAGGCCAGAATATTGGAGTGGGTAGCCTTTCCCTTCTCCAGGGGATCTTCCCAACCCAGGTATCGAACCCAGGTCTCCTGCATTGTAAGCAGATTCTTTACCAGGGAAGCCTGATGGTTTTAAAGACCCTAGTTTTAAGAGTGAATATATACTTTTTAGGGAAATTTACTAAACAGGATGGCCAAAGGCAAGTTTACTATAAATATCGCTGAATTTTTTTAAAGCAAACTTATCTGCATGTTCATATATACAAATATATGTATATTCTATAAATTGCTAGATGGGAGGAAAGGGAATCACTGAGCTCTGACATTTAATAATACAATTTTCTCTTTGTATGGTCCAGTTGGACCCCAGTACCATTAGGAATCATTTTATTTCCCGCTTAAGGTTGCTGCCATTCCAAGGCATGGGTTCAGTTCTCGGGGACTTTTCTCTGGGCCTTTGGCTATGTTTGGCCCTTAACAGAACTCTGAGAATGCTACCTCCTGGAGCTTATTATTAATCTCTCTTTGTATAACTCACTTCCGGACAGCTCAGCTTTCCTGGTAAAGGACTTGTTTCTGATAAATTGCCTCTTGCCATTAAACTTCCTTGAAATCTCATATTTTATTCTCTTCTATTGATTTAGTCTCTTTCCTGCTTTCTTTGCTCATCCTTGCCCATCATCCTCCACCATTACTAGCTATGGTAGGGAGATGACTAATACTTAAGAGTAGGTTGAACAATTCAGGTGTAGCATCACTTTGGGGTATATGAGGACCACTCTGTCCTCAGGGAAGAGGTGGGTCTTCAAATGAAGAACCAAAGCTTGTATTGCTCTATTGCTGCAGTACATTTGCCCCTGTAGACCCAGGGCCTTGGAATAAACAACAACAATAGTGGTTATGATGCTAGCTGCTTAGGCCAGATTTTCTTAGCTGGAGATTTGTATGCAGGAAGTTCATTAGGAAGAGCTCTCAGGAATAACACTTGTCAGGATTGAAGGAGGCAAGATTGGGCAGAGGGAAACATGAAAATAAGATAACAGTTGCAACAGAAGAGTCTGCTGATTTTACAGAGCTGGGATGACTCTTCAGAGCTGTTCTGAATTGAGCAAGAAAGCAGGGAAGTGATAGTCATTATATATTGGTTGATCATTATTACCCAATGAGAAGGGTATTACTATTGTTTTTTTTTTTTTTCTTTTCTTTTTTTTGTTATTCCTATTTAACAGTTAGGAAATCATGGCCTAGTGAGATTAAGAAACCTGCCTACAGGCACATGGTTAGTATATAGGAAAAGCAGAGTTTAAACCCAGGAAATATCCTTTTCTGCTTGTCTTGCTTTTAGTTTTCTGGTGACAATCAGTCTTTTAATTGTTGGAATTTCTTAAACTTAAAATGGTGATATTGACAGTACATCATTTCCCTTCTTGATAAAATATCAGTGTGCTTGGGATTAGGTGTATATTTATTTGCTCAGTTCTTCCAGCAGCCTCTCACAGTAAGAAGCTAGCCAGTGTATGCTGCTATGGCAGTTCTGGGGAAAACTGTGAATGTGAATGTGTGTACAATATGTTTTCTATGCAGGAGAGGAAAAGAATTATACCTTTGTGTTCCCTCAAATATAAATCCTGTCTACACACAATTATAGAAAGAAGTTCAGGTTTACCCCCAAGAAGGCATGACTATGGAAACTGAATGTCTACCTAATTCTCATCACAGACCTGTCTTATGGCAATGAGATTCTATGTAATTGAAGGTTTGGTTGTACTTGCAGTTTTTTTTAAGAACTGTTATTGCAACTCTCATTTATTACTGGTAAGAATGTAAAATGGTTGGTATAGCCACTTGGAAGACAGTTTGGCAGTTTCGTACAAAGCTCAATGTAGTCTTATTATATGACCCAGAAATCACCTTCTTAGGTACCCAAATGAATTGAGCATTTCTGTCCACACAAACACCTGTACATGAATGTTTGTAGCACTGTATTCATAATCTCTAAGAGTTCTGTGCAACTAAGATGTCCTTCAGTAGATAAATGGATAAACAAACTGGTACATTCATACAATGGAATACTATTCAGTGATGAAAAGAAATGAGCCGTTAAGCCATGAGATGACATGGAGGAAACTGAAATGCATGTTGCCGAGTGAAAGAATCCAGTCTGAAAAGGCTACATCCTGCATTATTCCAATTATACGACATTTTGGAAAGGCAAAACTGTACAGATAGTGAAAATATTAGTGGTTAGTGAGGGATTAGTAGGGGAAATGCAGATTTTAGAGTGGATGGTAAAGCTATTCTGTATGATACTATAGTAGTGGATTCATGATATTATACATTTGTCAAAACCCATAAAATTTTGCAGCACAAATTCTTAATGTATAAAAATTAAGAAAGAATCATTTATAATAGGGGGTCAGGGGATCTCAGCACAGAATGCAGACTGGGACAAGAGAATCTGAATGTATTACAAATATTTTATACAATCTCACCCAAGTGAGTAAAGGGAGATGAACAGACCTCAGTAACGTTGGAAATGAGAGAAGTTTGTAAGATGAATGGAAAAAAGAATTGTCTATGAGTGCTTACTCAAGTGGATGAAGTTGTTTTTCATGGGGGTGCAGGTTAACGATTCTATTACTACTCTGCATGTATACTGGAATTGAATAATTAAGTATCATCCATGTAGGAGAGTCCCAAGGGTAAGTACCTTGCCCTAAAAATGGGAGAGCATAACATCCCACTCCTTAAGCGTGGGCTGCACATAGTGACTTCCTTCCAAAGGGTACAGTACGGAAAGTGTTGGGAGAAAAGAGTGACTTCAGTGGAGAAAGCTGTCAAACACTACTTCAGCCAGGTGATCAAGGTCAATGTCAGTGGCCATGAATCATACTGACAGAATGTACCCTTAATATGATGAGAATGATACGTCACCTCTATGGTCTTTCTCCCCAAAAGTCTATCTGTGAGAAGCATATCAGACAAACGAAGTGAGTTCCTACAATATATCTGATCAGTACACCTCAAACCTGTCAAGATCATCAGAAACAAGGAAAGTCTGAGAAACTGTCTCAACCAAGAGGGCCTAAAGAGACATGCCGGCTAAAGTCATGTGGTATCCTGGATGGGCTTCTAGACCAGAAAAAGGACAGTAAGTAAAAAGTAAGGAAATCTGAATTAACGATGAAAATGAAAGTGTTAGTCCCTCAGTGACGTCTGACTCTTTGCCATCCCCGTGGACTGTAGCCCACCAGGCTCCTCTGTCCGTGGAATTGTTCAGGCAAGAATACGAGAGTGGGTTGCCATTCCCTACTCCAAGGGATCTTCACAACTCAGGGATCAAACCTGGGTCTCCTGCGTTGCAGGCAGATTTTTTTTTTTTTTTTTTTNCCCCGTGGACTGTAGCCCACCAGGCTCCTCTGTCCGTGGAATTGTTCAGGCAAGAATACGAGAGTGGGTTGCCATTCCCTACTCCAAGGGATCTTCACAACTCAGGGATCAAACCTGGGTCTCCTGCGTTGCAGGCAGATTTTTTTTTTTTTTTTTTTTACCATCTGAGCCACTCTGGATGTTAGTTAATAATACATCAATCACTGGCTGGGGTGAAGGTTTTAGGGGAATTATGACTGACAGGAACCAAAAATATGTTTAACAAGTAATAGGCTAGGAATCTTGGGTAGATAAGAACAAATACCACTTTCTACCACTTTGAGGCTCATTTCCCTTCCCGGCTTCCCTGGTGGCTCAGAGGTTAAAGCTTCTGCCTGGAATGCAGGAGACCTGGGTTCGATCCCTGGGTTGGGAAGATCCCCTGGAGAAGGAAATGGCAACCCACTCCAGTACTCTTGCCTGGAGAATCCCATGGAGGGAGGAGCCTGGTAGGCTACAGTCCATGGGGTCACAAAGAGTCGGACACAATTGAGTGACTTCACTTTCGCTTTCCCTTCCTGCACATCTCACATGGATTTTCAGGAAGAATTTTAAATGCCTTATCCTAACATTAAAAATATCTTATGAAAGACCAAGAACACATTAGTTATTGTAACCTAATAACCTAGGCTTCAAGTTTAGGCTCTCTGGGTGGAGTTCATCCCTCTTCTCATTCCACTGTGATTCTGCCTTGACATTCTAAAACCTCAAACTTGATTCTTTTTTTTCTTACTTAATTTGTATGGAAGAATCTTCTGTATTGACATGTGGCTCTACCTCATTCCTTTTCACTATGTGAATAATACTATGATTGCCCGTTTTGCTGAGGGACATTTGAATTGTTCTATATTTGGCAACTGTAAATAATACAGTGGTAAATATTCTTGTGTGTGTCTCTTTGTTCACTTTTGCAAGAGTTTTTCTAGGCTACATCCTAGGAGAGGAATAGCTGAGTCAGAGTATGGTGCATTTCTAAATTCTTCTATTGTTAAATTGCTTTCCACTTTATAGTCCCATCAACTGTATGAGAATCTTATTTCCTGATCTCCTCAATAACACTTGTTATTATCACTTATTAACAATTTGCTTATCTGATGGGTATGACAGATTATAGTTCTTATATTCCTCACACGATGTTAAACTTAGGTGGCAGGTATTATTATTAACTCCATTTTATACATGGAGAATGTAAGACTTAGAAAATTGTCCAAGGCCTCACACTTAGTAGGGGAAAAGAAGTCAGGAATGATCCTGGAGAATCTCAATTCTAAGCTATAACATTTTAGCTAACACTTGACTCAGGCCCAGATGTGTTATTAAAATGCATAAACAATGCACGGAGTTGCATTTTTCTCTTCATTCTGTACTCCTCCCATAGTCTGCCCTCTCTTCAAACTTTTTCTACTTATTCTTTTTATCCTTCTTTGCCTTTCTTCATCTTTTCTCTTCCTTCTCTCCCTTAGTCCCTTTCTCCCTCCCTTTCTTCTTCTCTCTATCCCTGTATTTTAAAAAGTGATTTTAGTTGGGTTATCCTACACAGTTATTCATAGATTTGAGAAAATAAACTGAATAGGTATAATAAAATCTTGAGAGATTAACCAGTTTTCTTACATTGTATGTGATGAAATGAAAACTTCACACATTTCAATCAAGATTGAAATGGAAAGAAGCAAAGCTGAATCATTGGCATGTGTGCAATTTGAAAATGACTATTAGCAAAAACTCTCTCTGGAGCAGCTGCTTCTGATACACATCACTTGTCTCCTGTAATTAGAACAGAATTTAAGCTTCCTTAGGAACTGAAATTATGCCGCAAATTTATAATTAACAATAAAATTTTGAATGGAGAGTTGTCCCTTCATTCCCCCCTACCTTAATTTCTCTCTTTAATTTCTTCGGTAAGTTCTTTTCTTAGCTAAAAAAAATTATCACCTAAACAAGTAATGTGAGGAATATGATTGCAAAACAAAAGACAAGCTCAGGATGTTGTAAACTTTGCAGTTGGAAGAGCAGTGAAGTAAATTGAATTCAGTCACCAAAGCACCAGGTTCAGCAAATTCTGGACTTAGAGTTTGTTAGGAAGAAGATAAAAGAAGCTGAATCAGTATTTTCACACAGAATGTTATAGTTCATCGTGTTGCTTTTTTATTACATAAACAGCAACTCTCTCCTCTGTGCCCACATAGCCTCTCTGCATCTTTAGGAGGTTTTTGCCTTCCATGAAGCTTTTTGGTTCATGTGGTTGCTACCATCATATTGCAGAAGATCCTTGACAGCAGAGCCCATGGCTAGTTCATCTGTGACACTCACAGATACTAGCGCCTTGTCTGGCACAAATAGGTGCACGACATATGATCACTGAATTACGTTAAACTGAATAAAATAACAGACATCCTGCTTTCTAATTCTGATCATGTCTGTGAAGACTGACTCAGAGCCCATGATGAACTGTTAAGATGACAGCAAATCTCTTCATCTCCATAGCCCCAAACTCTGGAAAACAGCTCTGTTAATAAAAAAATTAAAGTATCCTAGGTAGGATATTAGGAGTGAGGTGTGTTATAGCTTAGCAGGTAACCAATAAAGGCAGCTCTGTTTCTTGAGATGCACCTGAAAAAATAATCTATACCTTGGGTAGGTAGATTTAACCTTGTTGGAAACTTTTCCCCCTTAAGACTTGAGTTTGGGTGGGTGTAAAGAGTGAGTTGAAAAGAATATCTTAAAGTTAATTTGAAAGGAAAACATATAGGAATTCACTCACACATAGTTGAAAGAGTAGTAAGCAGTGGAGAGTTTCCAGACAAGGCATTAAAATATATTACAATCTATAGTTATTTTTTAAATAATATACTTATTTACATTCGGTTGCCCAGGATCTTTGTGGCTGTGTGAGGGCTTTCTCTAGTTGCGGTGAGTGGGACTACGCTTTGCTGGGGTGCTCGGGCTTCTTGCGGTGGCGGCTTCTCTTGTTGTGGAGCACAGGCTCTAGGCACATTCACTCATTGCAGTGCAGGGGCTCAGTTGCTCCTGGACATGTGGAAGTCTTCCTGTACCAGGGATAGAACCCATGTCCCCTGCGTTCGCAGGGGAACTCTTAACCACTGTACCACCAGGAAAGTCCCACAATCTATAGTTATTAAAACACAATGGCACTAGGGCAGGAACAAATCAACTTGTTTATCTGTTCACCTCTTCATGGACATTTGGATTTCTCCCAATTTTTACTATTATGAATGGAACTTCTAACAATATTCTTGTACAATTCTTTTAATTCACTCTGATAATCTCTTTTAATTAGAATGTACTGCTGCTGCTGCTGCTAAGTCACTTCAGTCGTGTCCGACTCTGTGCGACCCCAGAGACGGCAGCCCAAAAGGCTCCCCCGTCCCTGGGATTCTCCAGGCAAGAACACTGGAGCAGGTTGCCATTTCCTTCTCCAATGCATGAAAGTGAAAAGTGAAAGTGAAGTCGCTCAGTTGTGTCCAACCCTCAGCGACCCCATGGACTGCAGCCTTCCTGGCTCCTTTGTCCATAGGATTCTCCAGGCAACAGTACTGGAGTGGGGTGCCACTGCCTTCTCCGAATGTACAGATTATCTATACTTAGTGTGATTATTGATATGGTTGGATTCAAAACTACTATTTTGTAACCTTTTTTTTTTTTTTTAATCTGCTGTGTTCTTCATTCCTTTGTTTTTTGGGGTTAACTGAGTATTTTATATGATTTTCCTGGTGGCTTAGTTGATAGAGTCTGTCTGCAATGTGGGAGACCTGGGTTCGATCCCTGGGTCAGGAAGATCCCCTGGAGGAGGAAATGGCAACCCATTCCAGTACTCTTGCCTGGAGAATTCTGTGGACAGAGTATTTTCTAATATTTCATTTATTTCCACAATTCACTTATTAGCTATCCTTGATTTGTTTGTTTTAAGAGGTTATTTTCTAGTTTAGAATGCACACCTTTACTTGTCACCCTCCATTTAGTGGTGGCAGAATTTGTTAGGGGCTTCCCAGGTGGCTCAGTGGTAAAGGATCCACCCACAATGCAGGAATTACAGGAGACACTGGTTTGATTCCTGGGTCGGGAAGATCCCCTGGAGGAGGGCATGGAAACCCACTCCAGTATTCTTGCTTGGAGAATCGCATGGATAGAGGAGCCTGGTGGCCTATAGTCCATGGGGTTGCCAAGAGTCAGCCACGATTGAAGCGGTTGAGCACACAGGCACACAGTTTGTTGCTCTTTCCCCAGTGACTTCAACAGAAAAATGTGGTTCAGACGGGCTTTGTGCCTTTCCCACTTGACTGAGGGAAGCCCTCTCCTGTCTCTCCCCCTGCTTAATCTTTCTCATGAGCACCCTTTGGAAGTCTGTGTGGAAGAATTGCAAGTGAATATGAACTCTACCTGTGTCTGAAGCTCCCACGAATTCTGTGATATCACACTATTCCATACTGGGCCTTTAAGCAAGTTGTTAAGAATTTTAGCTGAATTCTTCTTGCCCACTTGTATTGTGTTCAGTGTCTCTTTCTCCCATACTCTGCCGCAAGTAAGCCAATGTTTTCTACCTCCTTGGAGGCTCCTGTCTTCCCTTGGCTTTCAAACTGCTTCACTGGCCTTTGATCTCAGCTCTCTGATGAGTTTTTAAAAAGTTGTAAACTAGCAATTCATCCTTTGTTGTTGTTGTTGTTGTTGTTCTTGGGATGAGAATAATACCTTTCCAGCTACTTGCTAGGCAGAAACAAAATTCTCACAATAGAGGAATTTTAATGCAGGAATCTATAATGGAAAAGCTGAGAAGCCAAATAATAGGGGTTGGTGAGCAAGTCAAAGATTTGCAACGTCAGGAAGCCTAGTCTGGAACATGAAGGGAGGAGATGCTGTTCCAGTAGCTAGGGTAACCAAGCAGAATCTGAAACCATTGGCGGGACTTGTCTGGTGGGAGCTGGAGCTATAGGGGTAACACAAACACTGCTTGAAATGGTATTTATGACATAGGAGAAGAAAAAAAATACTATCTTCTCTTTTCCTCTTGCCATTCAGTTTTCTGACAATGCCACCCATTGGCCAAACCAGCTGTTTCAACTGACAGGACAGCATGGAGAATGTAACCTGCTGAGATCAAATTACCTCCCTTATTAGATAGAACATAGTGGGTGGAGGATGAAATATAGAATGATGAAATATTTCCTTTTCCATACGAAGCTTCCTCTGTCTTGCAAATGTAGTTATACTATAGTTTCTGTCTAAATAAATGAGTGCTACCATATTATGAATATGTATATACATGTCCATAGCTGAGCCATCAGGGAAGCCCAGTGGTTAAATACATGTGTGCATGCTGAGTCACTTCAGTCATGTCTGACTCTTTGCAACCTCATGGACTGTAGCCTGCCAGGCTCCTCTGTCCATGGGATTCTCCAGGCAAGGAAGCTGGAGTGGGTTGCCATGCCCTCCTGCGGAGGATCTTCCCAACCCAAGGACTGTGTCTCTTATGTCTCCTTCACTGGCATGGTTAAATACATGTAGCATAAACTTTACCATCTTGACTACTTTAAAGTGTGCACTTAAGTAGTGTTGCTTGCTCTGCTGTGCTTAGTCACTCTGTTATGTCTGACTCTGTGACACCATGGAATGCAGCCCATTAGGCTTCTTTGTCGATGGGGATTCTCCAGGCAAGAATACTGGAGTGGGTTGCCAGGCCTTCCTCCAGGAGATCTTCCCAATGCAAGGATCCAACCCAGGTCTCCCGCATTTGCAGGCAGATTCTTTACCATCTGAGCCGCCAGGGAAGCCCAAGAATCCTGGAGTGGGCAGCCTATCGCTTTTCCAGTGGATCTTCCCGACCCAGGAATCAAACCAGAGTCTTCTGCATTGCAGGCAGATTCTTTACTGGCTGAGCTACCAGGGAAGCCCTCAGTAGTGTAAAGTGTATCAAATTGTCGTGTAACCAATCTTCAGAACTTTTTCATACTCAAAAACTCCTCCTTTTCCCTTCCCCACAACCCCTGATATTCACCATTCTACTTTGTTTCTATGAGTTTAACTACTCTAGATACCTCATGTAAATGGAATTATATAGTATTTGTTTCAGTATAATGTCCTCAGGGTTCACCCATGTTGTGTCAAAATTTCCTTCCTTTTAAAGACTGGGTAATATTGGATTGTATGTATATAATATATTTGTTTGTCCATCTATTCATCATTGTTTATTTGGTTTGCTTCCACTTTTGACTATAGTGAATAATGCCACTATGAGCATGCATGTACAAATGTCTCTTTGAGACCCTGCTTTCGGTTCTTTTGGATATAGTATCCAAAAGTGAAATTGTGGGTTCATGTGGTATTTCTATCTTTAGTTTGTTTTGAGGAACCGTACTGTTTTCTGTAGTGGTTGCACTATTTTATGTTATCATCAGCAGTGCACAAGGGCTCTCATTTCTCCACAACCTTGTCACCACTTGTTACTTTCTTTTTCTTTTGGCTGTGCCATGTGACTTGAGGGATCTTTGTTTCTCAACCAGATATCAAACCTTGGCCATGGCAGTGAAAGCACCGAGTCCTAATCTCTAGGGAATTCCCAGCATTGGTTACTTTCTGTTGTCTTTTTTATAGCAGCCATCCTAATGGATGTGAAGTGATATCTTTATTCTGGTTTTGGTTTGATTCCCATTGGAAAAGACTTTGATGCTGGGAGGGATTGGGGATGGGAGGAGAAGGGCACAACAGAGGAATGAGATGGCTGGATGGCATCACTGACTGGATGGACGTGAATCTGAGTGAACTCCGGGAGTTGGTGATGGACAGGGAGGCCTGGTGTGCTGCAATTCATGGGGTCGTAAAGAGTCGGACACGACTGAGGAACTGAACTGAACTGAATGATTAGTAATATTGAGCATCTTTTTATAAGCTTCTTGGATATTTTTAAAACCTCTTTGGAGAAGTGTCTATTCAAGTCCTTTGCCCATTTTTAAATTAGGTTTTTGTTTTTTGTTGTTGGGTGGTAGGTATTCTTTACATATTCTCCATATTAATCGCTTATATCAGATATGTGATTTGCAAATATTTTCTCCTCTTTCATAGGTTGCTTTTTCATTTCACTGATTGACATAAAGAAGTTTTGTGTTTTGATGTAGGCTGTGTGTTAGTTGTGTTAGTTGCTCAGTCATGCCTGACTCTTTGCGACCCCATGGACTGCAGCCCTCTGTCCATGAGATTTTCCAGGCAAGGATACTGGAGTGGGTTGCCATTTCCTTCTCCAGGGGATCTTCCCAACCCAGGAATCGAACCCGGGTCTCCTGCACTGAAGGCAGATTCTTTACCAACTGAGCTGATGTAGGCTAGTGATTTATTTTTACTTTTATTGTTTATGCTTTTGGTATGATTCCCCCAAAATCCTTACCAAGTCCAATGTCATGAAACTTTTCACTCTATATTTCTTTCTAAGAATTTTGTAGATTTAAATGTTACATTTAGGTCTTTGATCCATGTTGAGTTTACTTTTGCATATGGTTTAAGAGTGCAAAACCATTCTTTGTGCATGTTGGTATCCAGTTTTCCAAGTACCATTTGTTGAAAAGACTGTTCTTTCTCCATTGAATGGTCTTGGTACCCTTGTCAAAAATAGTTTGCTCATATATGTGAGGGTTTATTTCTTGGATCTCTATTCTATTTCACTGATCTATATGTCTATCTTTATGCCTATACCACAGTGTTTTGATTACTGTGGCTTTGTAATAAGTTTTGAAGTCTACAGGTGTGAGACTTTTAACTTTATTCTTCTTTTTCAAAACTATCTTTTTCAAGATAGTTTTGGTTATTCAGGATCCCTTGAGATTTCATATAAAATTTAGGACAGATTTCTTTTTTTTTTTTAATTTCTAAAAAATGCCTTTGGGATTTTGATTTAGATTGCATTAAGTCTGTAGATTGTTTGTGTAGTACTGACATTTTGACAGTGTTATTTTTTTTTACTAACTCACCCCATCCATGCACTCAATTATGATTGATCTTGCTCAGGCTAGAGAGATCTTCTGATATCTGGTCTTTTTGCTCTTTTTCACACCTTGTCTGAACAGGCTGGTGGAGTACTCCGGGCATTGGGGTCCTATCTACTTACAAAGACTTTCAATCAATCCTCTTGTTAGCCCAACCTAAACTGTTGGACTCAGTGATATCTGGCTTATCCAGTTCTTGAAAATTCCAAAGGTTCAGTGATTTGTCAAGTTTTTGACACATATTAGCTTACTTATTGGCGTTTCCATTACAGATTCCAGTGTATTTTTTCTCTGGTCTATTAGGCTATTTTTCACTTATTGTTTTTCAGTATTCAGATTTTGTTGATGTCTCTCATATGCTGTTCAGTCAGTCAGTTCAGTTGCTCAGTCGTGTCCGACTCTTTGCAACCCTATGAATCACAGCACACCAGGCCTCCCTGTCCATCACCAACTCCCAGAGTTCACTCAAACTCATGTCCATCGAGTCGGTGATGCCATCCAACCATCTCATCCTCTGTCGTCCCCTTTTCCTCCTGCCCCCAATCCCTCCCAGCATCAAAGTCTTTTCCAATGAGTCAACTCTTTGCATGAGGTGGCCAGAGTATTGGAGTTTCAGCTTCAGCATCAGTCTTTCCAATGAACACCCAGGACTGATCTCTTTTAGAGTGGACTGGTTGGACCTCCTTGCAGTCCAAGGGACTCTCAAGAGTCTTCTCCAGCACCACAGTTCAAAAGCATCAATTCTTCAGCACTCAGCTTTCTTCACAGTCCAACTCTCATGTCCATACACGACCACTGGAAAAACCATAGCCTTGACTAGTTGGACCTTTGTTGGCAAAGTAATGTCTCTGCTTTTCAATATGCTATCTAGGTTGGTCATAACTTTCCTTCCAAGGAATAAGCGTCTTTTAATTTCATGGCTGCAATCACCATCTGCAGTGATTTTGGAGCCCCCCAAAATAAAGTCTGACACTGTTAATTATATTCAATCCACCAAGTTTACTCACATATTTATGCATTATCACATTGTCACATTATTACATTTTAAATAATTGGGCTTCCCTGGTGGCTCAGATGGTAAAGCGTCTGCCTGCAGTGCAGGAGACCCGGGTTCGATCCCTGGGTTGGTAAGATCCCCTGGAGAAGGAAATGGCAACCCACTCCAGTACTCTTGCCTGGAAAATTCCATGGACTGAGAGGCTTCTCAGAGCCTGGTAGAACTTATAACAAGAAATGATTTTATTGATAGTTATAGTTAGGCAAATTAGTTTGCTGGCTAATTCAACTTAAAAATAAAATGCTTTGCTATTAATAGTAAGATGATGAGGAAAAATGGAAACAGTTGCCTACATTATTAGATATTTAATTTTCTCTTCACTTGACTAATTTATTTCAAGAAAATAAAGAAGGAGAAGATGGCAAGAGATTATAATAATAAAAACTTAAAATACTAAGAAAATGCAGAATACAAATTTGTAGATATTGCTCAATCCCAGATATGTAAGTCTAGAATGTCAAGATTAAAAGATGATTCTTTATTTTCCCTCCGTACTCAAGTAAACATTGTTATTATAAACATTATTTACTTTTTCTTTGTTGTATTCACAGTGCTTTGATGTTTACCAGTAGTCAGTTTGAGTCTATAAAGGGGTAAGAAATAACATCAGGTGGGAGCAGAGCCAAAGGAGAATAGACGAGAGCAGAAGGCTACATGCCTTTGCAGACGCTGAACTCTGACAGGCAAGCAGCTTTGAAAGCAGTCCTTGGTAGTTTTTTTTCTGGCTGCTATAACTGGCTGTGACTTTGGATTGCCTTCCTCTATTATTGAAGTTCAGCCTGTTTGTGATTTTAAACATATCAGTCAGACCATATTGGGATGTGCAATGAGGTATTTCCTCTCAGTTTTCTGTGTTCTCCGAATTTTGTGTAAAGACTGTCTTATAAATACCAGTGAGAAGAGGTTCAAGAGAATTCCAACAGATGGCATCAACAGGATGCAGAGGGCATACAGAAGAGGAAGAAGGATCCTAGGTAACAGGTGGGAAAGGGGTGTCATGCTCTGAACAGACCAACGGAGCTCCTTCTAAGGGAGACCTCCTTGCCCCTAGCCCATAACAAGAGACTGGTAGGTATGCTATGATCCCACCCTGGGCATAGCTCGCTAGAAGAGGAATTCACTTTGACCTAGAACTAAACTGTGGTAGTTTAATAGACATTAGCAAATTCTTTGAAACTTCTATTTTTGAAACATGGGGTCTGTGTCACCTCTTTTTGAGTCTAAGCTGACCTTAGTGATCAGTTAACCTATAGAGTATGGTAGAAATGCAGTCCATGGCGTTGCAAAGAGTCAGACATGACTAAGCAGCTAACACAGACACACAGACACACACACACTTGGTAGAAATGATATTATATGATTAGGAAGCTAGGTCAGAGAAGGTCATGTATCTTTCACCTGGTTCACTGGAATGGTCACATTAGACTATTACATACCATATAAAAATTTTATCATCCTGGAAGAAAACTTATGACCAACCTAAATAGCATATTCAAAAGCAGAGACATTACTTTGCCAACTAAGGTCCGTCTAGTCAAGGCTATGGTTTTTCCTTGGTCATGTATGGATGTGAGAGTTGGACTGTGAAGAAGGCTGAGCGCCGAAGAATTGATGCTTTTGAACTGTGGTGTTGGAGAAGACTCTTGAGAGTTCCTTGGACTGCAAGAAGATCCAACCAGTCCATTCTGAAGGAGATCAGCCCTGGGATTTCTTTGGAAGGAATGATGCTAAAGCTGAAACTCCAGTACTTTGGCCACCTCATGCGAAGAGTTGACTCATTGGAAAAGACTCTGATGCTAGGAGGGATTGGGGGCAGGAGGAGAAGGGGACGACCGAGGATGAGATGGCTGGATGGCATCACTGACTCGATGGATGCGAGTCTGGGTGAACTCTGGGAGTTGGTGATGGACAGGGAGGCTTGACATGCTGCGATTCATGGGTCACAAAGAGTCTGAGATGACTGAGTGACTGAACTGAACTGAACTGAACTGAGGCTGCCATTCTGCAATGAACCCCAAACTATCCATATAGAGAGACCACACAGAGAGCCCCTGAAACCTCAGAACAGAGAGCTGTCTGGCCAGCTACCAGCTGCTTCACTCCTGGTGGTCTTCTAGTTCCAGCCTTCATCTTATTGCAACTGCATGGACACCTTGGGCCACAGCTCTCCAGCTGAGTGCTTCTTAAATTCTTGATCCCCAGAAACAGGAAAGAAAAGAAAATGATGGTTGGTGTTTTAAGCCACTAAAGTATGTTGTTAACTGACACAGTTATAGGCAGTTTACTTACAGTACCAAAATATTTTCCAAAAATTTATTGGTAGGTAACAAACTACTCCAAAGTTTAGTGGTATAAAGCACTCTTTTGTGCTAATATGCTGTGCTTTGTTTAGTTGCTCAGTCGTGTCCTGACTCTTTGAGATCCATGAGGATAGACAGATCCTCTGTCCATGGGGATTCTCCAGGCAGAATACTGGAGTGAGTTGCCATGCCCTCCTCCAGGGGATCTTCCCAACCCAGGAATCGAACTGGGGTCTCCTGCATTGCAGGTGGGTTCTTTACCAGCTGAGCTACCCAGGAAGCCCTAGATACTATCAGTCAAGAATTCAGACAGATGCAGTAAGGATGGTTTATCACTGCTCCATGATATCTGATGCATGAGCTGGAAAGACTCAGAGGCTGGGGATGATTGAATGGCTGAGGTCTTGCATCGTGTGGAAGCAGCTCCCCCCCACATGTGTGGTGATTGATGCTAGTTCTTGGCTGGGACCTCAGCTGGAGCACCTATCTGGCTCCTCTGCCTAGCCTGGGGCTTCCTCATAGCATGGTGGCTGGATTCCAAGAGCAGGCTAATAGTTTCTTAAGGCCTGGGCCTGGAAAACTGCACAGTGTCACTTCTGTTGTGTCACACATTCAAGGGGAAAAGACATACAGTCTTATCTTTGGATGGGAGGGGTGTTCAGGAATTTTGGATACACTTAAATTACCATCTATCACACAACCCATAGTCTAGGTATTGATCTATAACATGGCCTGGTCAAAGAGATGAACCAGATTAATTATTTTCTCTTTTTCAAAAATTTAAACTGAGTAATATAAGGGAATTATATAGTTAGAATTGGGAGGTAGAGATGAAAAGAATAACTTGACAAATAGACAAGGCCTAGGGTAAACCAAGGTTATGAAGCAGCAGAAACCATGAGAAAGCAGAACGTCTGTTGAGTAGAGATACAATGAAGAGAGAAGGAGAAATGAAGTGAAATTCATGTGTCCTGGGGAGGGGTCATAATAAGACAGGGGTTGTCTAGAATGGCCTCCTGTCTGGCAGTTCCTGTTCAGTTCCAGTTCATGCGTTGCTTTTAACAATGGGATTATCTTTCTGACTCAGTTTTCTAGGTCACAATTAATAACAGTGTCCTACATGGCAAGAAGATGTGCTGAAATGAATGAGGTTGGGAAACAAGTTTCCTCTTTTCTCAGAGTTGTTACTGACATGATGATTGAGAAGCACCATTAGAGAGAAATTACTGTGTGAAGTGGTACTGCTGAGTGGTGAGAAAGAGCCACTCTGCTCATTATGTCCACCTGAAGTTGATCATTAGTGGCTAGGAAGAGGAGTGGGAAGTGGGCACAAGAAAATAATGTGTTATTTCTAAAGATGGATTGTTTTCAAATGCATTTTGAAATGGCAGTGAATAACCAGTAGAAATCTGTCTGGTTTTATCTAACCACAGGGATTATATTTGTAAATAAGGAATGAAGAAACTTCAAAATATATTTGTTCAATAGGCTTTTCCTGAAATTCAAGAATATTTGCATTATCTGGTATGTATGGTCTCATGACTACTTAATTCAGTGACATGTGCTTTAAAAAACTTATTCAAATATAGTTGATTTACAATGTTACATTAATTTCTTCAGTACAGTAAAGTGATTCAGTTATCCACATATATACATTCTTTTTCATAATGGTTTATCACAGGATACTGAGTATAGTTTTATACTCAGTACTACTGTGCTATATACAATAGGACCTTGTTGTTTATCCACTCTACATATAATCATTTGTACCTGCTAACTCCATAGTTCTTCAGGCACTCTATCTATCAGATCTAGGCCCTTAAATCTATTCCTCACTTGCACTGTATAATCATAAGGGATTTGATTTAGGTCATACCTGAATGGTCTAGTCGTTTTCCCTACTTTCTTCAATTTGAGTCTGAATTTGGCAATAAGGAGTTCATGATCTGAGCCACAGTCAGCTCCCGGCCTTGTTTTTGTTGACTGTATCAAGACCATCCCCATGGAAAAGAAATGCAAAAAAGCAAAATGGCTGTCTGGGGAGGCCTTACAAATAGCTGTGAAAAGAAGAGAGGCGAAAAGCAAAGGAGAAAAGGAAAGATATAAGCACCTGAATGCAGAGTTCCAAAGAATAGCAAGAAGAGATAAGAAAGCCTTCTTCAGTGATCAATGCAAAGAAATAGAGGAAAACAACAGAATGGGAAAGACTAGAGATCTCTTCAAGAAAATTAGAGATACCAAGGGAACATTTCATGCAAGGATGGGCTCGATAAAGGACAGAAATGGTATGGACCTAACAGAAGCAGAAGATTGACTCATTGGAAAAGACTCTGATGCTGGGAGGGATTGGGGGCAGGAGGAGAAGGGGACGACCGAGGATGAGATGGCTGGATGGCATCACTGACTCAATGGACGTGAGTCTGAGTGAACTCCGAGAGATGGTGATGAACAGGGAGGCCTGGCGTGCTGCGATTCATGGGGTCGCAAAGAGTCGGACACGACTGAGCGACTGAACTAACTGAACTAACCTGCTAACTCCACACTCTCAATTCATCCCTACCTACCTGCTTTCCACTTAGCAGCAACAAGTCTGTTCTCTATGTCTATGAGTCTATTAATAGATAAGGTCATTTGTGCCATATTTTAGATTCTACATATAAGTGACGTCATATGATATTTGTTTTTCTCTTTCTGACTTGCTTTACTTAGTATGAGAATCTCTAGGTCCATCCATGTTGCTGCAAAGGCATGATTTCACTCTTTTAATGGCTGAGTAGTATTCCTATATATATATATATATATATATATATATATATATATATATACACACACATATATATATACTGCATCTTCTTTATCCATTTATCTGTTGCTGGGCATTTAGGGTTCCATATCTTGATTATTGTGAATAGTGCTGCTGTGAACATAGGTGTGCTTGTTGTATCTTTTTGAACTACAAGTTTTGTCTGGATGTGTGGGTGATACATACTTTTCAAAGAAATATTTTGCTACCCAAGAAACTAGATGTTCTCAGAGTAGTCTTAAATGGTGTGTTTGGATTTCAGCTACTGGTATATATTGACCCTCTTATCTAAAGGGATAGTTAGACACAATTATTATGTTAAATAATTAAATGTTAGTGAGTCATGTGAAAGTATGTAAAAAGTCCAGGAGTTTTTCAAAGAATGATCTTTGCTAGCAGGTACAACTTTCCCCTGACCTGATTTCAGATTGTTTCTTTACTCTCACAGCAAGAGCAGCTCAAAACGTGCAACTTTATTGGCAGATTTCTGAGTCTATGGTCAAAGAGATCTGTGAGAAAAAGGCATATATTAGTATTTTTCCCTTGAATAATTAAGCAATCATTAAGGTACCACTACTGAAACAGCATTGACTCCAAGAATATCATCTTCTTATTAGAAAGAGTAAAGAATTCTGAGTTGTGAATAATGCTAATAGATGTTGTATGATATGAAGTCAGATTAGGGGAGGGTTGTACCTGCTAACAAGGGTCATTCTTTGAAAAACTCCTGTGCTTTTTACACATGTTCACCATGACACACTAACATTTAATACTTATTGTAGCTATTTAACCTAACCATTGTGCTAAAGATATAATTGATCTTTCTCCTGTAGGGGAACATAGAGTAACAGTGCTCTAATTTTGTATGTCTCTGTTCTATAATGACAGGCTGTCATTTTCTGTAATTTACCAGAGATGATGAACAATGTGGGTAGGCTGAATGTCGTTGCTTAGTAACCGCCTTTTAAAAGTTTCTTAAGTGTAATTGCCTCTCTGCCAGGGAAACATTGATCCAGCTAATCTGCATCGAACCACTCTCTAAGCAACTCAACATATTAAACACCCTCATGTTTTTAATTTCAAATTATTTGCCTTTTTAAATTCTGTTAAGCCACTTTTGTTGTGACCACTATTCGCCTTTGAACAAAGTGAGACTTCCAAATGATTGTACATTGTCATTTCCTTCATTGTTTTTCTGTATATTTTTTCATATTGCCTTTTTTAAACAGCTGAGGGTAGAAACTTGTGAAGAATCATGAAAATCTAGGGTTCCATTCCGAATAATTCTAAATGCTTTCACACGCCACCAGTCTTTAACTATGTATCAAAATGTGCACCATATGAAAGTTCTCTTTGCTTCTGTTCTTCATCCCATTAATAACCTCTTGTTATTAATCAAATGTCTATATTGCTATTTAAGAAAATGCAGAGTCTAAGAGGACACCTGGCACATAACTTCAGTTTTTACAGTTGTGTCTGCATATGCACACTGACTTGAAGGAGGAAACACGCCAAAGCTAGAGTTCTGTTAAACACTTAGTGTTTGAAGATAATATTTCAGATGATTAATTGCTGCACTATTTCAAGTCCACCTTGTATAGCTGCCCACTTTTTATCATGTGGCAGGAAGAACTAGTGATGTAGAAATAATTCACAGCTGAGGTCAAAGCTGACTTATTCTTTGATTCTGAGTTTGACGTGATTGTGAGATAGAAGAGACCAGAAATGGATTTGAGGAGCTGAAACAATATGTTTATATTTCTGGCTGTTAAACCCAAAACTCAATAATTGACATCCAAGCTAGAGGTGAGGAGAGAGTTAGAGAAGGGACAAAGGAAATTAGAATCAGCCAAGAGTATGTCTCCACTCTCTCAAATCTTCCTTACATTTCAAGATCATAGAGAGGAGAGTCTCAGGAAAAGTTTGAAACAACTGCAAGCCTCCTAGAGAAATCCCTAGGAAATGTGAGGCAGAACACTCACGTTTCCCCTGGTTCCTGGGATCCAGTTATTCCTGGGGCCCCAACATGAGGACACAGAAGTTAGTGCTGACTGAGAGCTGATAAACCATCTGCCAGAAGGTCACTTTACAGGACTGAGAAATAGGAAAGAAGGAAGAAAGGGTTAGTCACTCAGTCATGTCTGATTCTTTGCAGCCCCTTGGACTGCAGCCTGCCAGGCTCCTGTCCATGGAATTCTCCAGGCAAGAATACTGGAGTGGGCTGCCTTTCCCTTCTCCAGGGGATTTCCTGACCCAGGGATTGAAATGTCTCCTGCATGGGCAGGCAAATTCTTTTGCCACTGAGCCACCTGGAAAACTCCAAGTGACCTAGATATTGAACTGGGGTCTCTTTCATTGCAGGCAGATTCTTTACTGCCTGAGCTAGCAGAGAAGCCCACAGGGTTGAGAAGGTCTTCACAGTAAGAAACTGCTGTTTGCAGTTTCAGCCCAGAGCAAGGCAGATTGCAGAACTGAACCTGAGCTCTGTCTGAGGAAGCACTGAACACTTCAAGAGGACAGACAAGTTACACCCCCAGAGGACATCAGCAGAGACGCAATCTCAGAGAGGTGACACACAGCCTACCGATGTTGCAGTGCTTCTGCATGGACTCGGATAGTACCCCAGAGACAAGCATGGAGGAAGACTGAACATTCAGTTTGCCAAGGTTTAACTTTGTAAATGATTTGATTACAAGTTGGAATTGATTGAGTGAAAAATCACTGCTGGACCAAGAAAATCCAGAAACTTCTTGTTTTAAGTTCTCTCCCGTTGTACAGACAGGGGAAACAGATTTAATTGTTGAACAAATAGAGCAAACATGTTTGCACCCTGTTAACTTGTACCTGTGAGCTCAGCCTGCTATTGTATCAAGATGGCAGAGGCTGAGGGGATGACGGTGAAGTTTCTGTCCTATACGGAATAGTTTGGTGCTGTGATTAAGTGTAAACAATTTGAAACAGGCAACTACTTTTCTGTTTGGGGGCATATTATTTGATTCTACTCAGTTTGGTTTTTCTCATCTGCAGAAATATGAAGTGTTCAACTTTGTAGGGTTGTTGTGAGGTTATGAGATGAAATATACCACACTTTTGGCACATAGTGTCTAGAATAAAATCACAGTAACATATTCTCTGTTAAACTTTTTATTAAAGTTTATTTACAATGTTGTATTAGTTTCAGGTGTACAGCAAAGTGAATCTGTTATACATATACATATATCTGCTTTTTTTTTTTAAAAGGATTCTATTCCAAAATAGGCCGTTGCACAATATTGAGTAGAGTTCCCTGTGCTATACAGCAGGTTTTTATTCAGTTCAGTTCAGTCGCTCAGACGTGACCGACTCTTTGCGATATATATAGTAGTGTGTATATGTGGAGAAGGCAATGGGACCCCACTCCAGTACTCTTGCCTGGAAAATCCCATGGATGGAGGAGCCTGGTGGGCTGCAGTCCATGGGGTTGTGAAGAGTCGGACACGACTGAGCGACTTCACTTTCACTTTTCACTTTCATGCATTGGAGAAGGAAATGGCAACCCACTCCAGTGTTCTTGCCTGGAGAATCCTGGGGACGGGGTCGCACAGAGTCGGACACGACTGAAGCGACTTAGCAGCAACAGTGTGTATATGTCAATCTCAGTCTTCCAATTTATCACCCCCTCCCCCACATCCCCTGGTAACCATACTTCTACATCTGTGATTCTACTTCTGTTTTGTAAATAAGTTCATTTGTACCCCTCCATTTTTTTAGATTCCACATATAGGCAATATCATATTTGCCTTTCTGTGTCTGACTTACTTTACTCAAGTAAGTATGACAACATCTAGGTCCATTCATGTTGCTACAGATGGTATTATTTTGTTCTTTTTATGGCTGAGTAATATTCCATTGTACATATGTACCACATCTTCTTTATCTGACAAGGGATTACTCTCTAAAATATACAAACAGCTCATGCAGCTAAATATCATAAAACAAATAAGCCACTCAAAAAATGGGTGGAAGACCTAAATAGATACCTCTCCAAAGAAGACATACAGGTGACCAAACAGCACATGAGAAGATGCTCAGCATCACGAATTATTAGAGGAATGCAAATCAAAACTACAGTGAGGTGCTACCTCACACCGGCCAGAATGGCCATCATCAGAACATCTACAAACAGTGAATGCTGGAGAGGGTGTGAAGAAAAGGGAATCCTCCTGGACTATTGGTGGGAATGTAAATCGGTCCGGCCACTCTGCAGAACAGTATGGAGGTTCCTTAAACAAGTAAAAATAGAATTAGCACATGACCCAGAGATCGCACTCCTGAGCATATACCCAGAGAAAACTACAATTTGAAAAGATACAGGCACTCCAGTGTTCATTGCAGATCTATTTACAATGGCCAGCACATGTAAGCAATGTAAATGTCCAGCAACAGAGAAACAGTATCATATTCTTGACCTCCAGTTTGCTCCTTCATCCTCATGCCACCACCAAGCCCTCCCACCCCTCACCATAAGAGAAGGTGCCACACAGGTAGAACTTCTTCCTTATTCATGTCTGTATCCACAGTGTCTGGCACAAAGTAGATGCCCAGTAAATAGCTGTTGAATGAATAATTTAGAAAGGAGTCTGGAGAGATAGCTGAGTGTATTAAAGTGGATTCTCCCTATTGAAAGTGAAAGTTGCTCAGTGGTGTCTGACTCTTTGTGACCCCATGGACTATATAGTCCAGGGAATTCTCTAGGCCAGAATACTGCAGTGGGTAGCCTTACCCTTCTTCAGGGGATCTTCCCAACCCAGGGATCGAACTCAGGTCTCCTGCATTGCAGGTGGATTCTTTACCAACTGAGCCACAAGGGAAGCCCAAGAATACTGGAGTCGGTAGCCTATCCCTTCTCTAGTGTGTCTTCCCAACCCAGGAATCAAACAAGGGTATTCTGCATTGCAGACAGATTCTTTACCACCTGAGCTATCAGGGAAGCCCTTGGGTAAGTCCCAAATGACTTCAGTGAGGTAAATGAAAGAGCAGATGGTTGTGAATGAGTCTCAGGAGAGCAGGTGGTAATCAAACGGAGGGACACATGCTCACATATGTATTCAATAGAAAGGGAACATTTATCCATGGTGTGCATGGACGAAAAATTCCTGAGCAATTAAATGATACCTTTATAGACCACTGTTGTATTTTTCATCACTTCCCAGTGGCTCAGTGGTAAATAATCCTCCTGCTCATGCAGGAGAGGTGGGTTCTATCCCTGGCTTGGGAAGATCTCCTGGAGAAGGGAATGGCAACCCACTCCAGTATCCTTGCTTGGAGAATTCCATGGACAGAGGAGCCTGGAGGTCCACAGTCTATGGGGTTGCGAAGAGTCAGACACGACTGAGGACACATGCATGGTTGTATTTTCCAACAGTGTTTGACTCTTTATGGGGACGTGGATGTGTGTCTGTTTCTACTGTGTGTTTCTGAGTGTCTGTAAAATACTCGGACTAGATTTTTCAATCTGACCTGCTTGTTTTAGATCTCTATATCTATTTATTTATCCATCTGTCATAGGAAAAATGAGTTTTTTTATATGAAAAATGTAAACAATAGAATTTAACCATATCACAAGATCAGTACTAACACTTTAAGAATCTTTTAAAAAAAACTTCTATTGCTTTAAGAAGCTTTAAGAGCTTGTAAAGATGAAGAAAATATGAAAAGATTTTCATTTGAAACTTCAAGACCACTGTAAACTTTTAGAATATAATATAATAGCCCTTAGACCTGGTTCATTTATAAAATGGGTAACAGAACTGACCTGGAATAAGAGCAAAATTGTAAAGGCTAATGGGATTAGGACATAGTGTACCTTCTTTCTTTCTTCTCCTTTTGTAAAAATATAAAACCCTTAGAAACTAGAATTTTTATTATTTTATCATAATTGCCAAAAATGATGGGTAATAGTTTTCAGAAGGAATAAAATTTTATGTTTCTAATATTTAAAGAGGTTTAATATCCTTGACATAGTGATGCTGTATAACACTGTTTTTCTTGAAAATCCTCCTCATTTGATTTCCATATTCTTTGCCCTATGAACAAGTGGTCTGCCCTAATATTATGACAATTCCATCAAGCTATACATAGTTCAGTTCAGTTCAGTCGCTCAGTTGTGTCCGACTCTTTGTGACCCCATGAATTGCAGCAAGCCAGGCCTCCCTGTCCATCACCAACTCCCGGAGTTCACTCAGACTCACGTTCATCAAGTCGGTGATGCCATCCAGCCATCTCGTCCTCTGTCGTCCCTTTTTCTTCCTGCCCCCAATCCCTCCCAGCATGAGTCTTTTCCAATGAGTCAACTCTTCGCATGAGGTGGCCAAAGTACTGGAGTTTCAGCTTTAGCATCATTCCTTCCAAAGAACACCCAGGGCTGATCTCCTTTAGAATGGACTGGTTGGATCTCCCTGCAGTCCAAGGGACTCTCAAGAGTCTTCTCCAACACCACAGTTCAAAAGCATCAATTCTTCGGCGCTCAGCTTTCTTCACAGTCCAACTCTCACATCCATACATGACCACTGGAAAAACCGTACCCTTGACTAGATGGACCTTTGTTGGCAAAATAATGTCTCTACTTTTGAATATGCTATCTAGATTGGTCATAACTTTTCTTCCAAGGAGTAAGCGTCTTTTAATTTCATGGCTGCAGTCATCATCTGCAGTGATTTTGGAGCCCAAAAAAATAAAGTCTGACACTGTTTCCACTGATTGATTGCCCATCTATTTCCCATGAAGTGATGGGACCGAATGCCATGATCTTCATTTTCTGAATGTTGAGCTTTAAGCCAATTTTTTCACTCTCCTCATTCACTTTCATCAAGAGGCTTTTTAGTTCCTCTTCACTTTCTGCCATAAGGGTGGTGTCATCTGCATATCTGAGGTTATTGATATTTCTCCTGGCAATCTTGATTCCAGCTTGTGCTTCTTCCAGCCCAGTGTTTCTCATGATGTACTCTGCATATANCTTTCATCAAGAGGCTCTTTAGTTCCTCTTCACTTTCTGCCATAAGGGTGGTGTCATCTGCATATCTGAGGTTATTGATATTTCTCCTGGCAATCTTGATTCCAGCTTGTGCTTCTTCCAGCCCAGTGTTTCTCATGATGTACTCTGCATATTAAATTAGTATGGTGACAATATACAGCTTTGACGTACTCCTTTACCTATGTGGAACAAGTCTGTTGGTCCATGTCCACTTCTAACTGTTGCTTCCTGACCTGCATACAGGTTTAAGGCTATAAGTTCCAGGAAAAGCTGTGATGTTTCTTTAAAGTTATTGATTATTCAGCTTTTAACTTTCCTTAAGTAACATACATGCTGTGTGTGATCATTCTGTGTTTATAAGACTGAACTTGGTATAACGAGTATCTACCTGGCAAATGCAGGTGTATCTGTTGCTGATCGAGAGGCCAGTCTAGAATTAATTAAGTTGGACATATCCCGTACATTTCCATCTCTCTACATCTTTCAGAAGGTAAGAGTATCTCAACTAGCTTGTAGCAACTATTTTTTTTTTAATCCAAAGGAACAAATTCTCTAAATGCATAGCTATTATTTTTTAAAAGCATAAGTATAAAAATTGGAGGCCTTTATATAAAAAAGGCAAAACTAGTAGGAAAATAGTAAAGGCATTTCTGTTATTTTATTCCACTGACTGAATGTGTTGCAGTTAGAATAGCACACAGAGGTACTTGATGAGTTTTCCCTGAAGTGAGTTTCTTTGTCTAGTTTCTGTTCTATAAAATATCTGAATTTTAATATTTTTGCCTAGTAAATTGGTAAACTATAAGGAAGTTTGCTCCAAAACTTAATTTTTTTTCAGAATTATTATTGAAATAGGAAAGTTTGTTTTTTGTGCAGAAATTATGATGAAATTGCTTACATTTTATGAGGAGAGTAATGATTACGTTTTATATGTATATATGACAAGTCTTTATTCATGGAATTCTTCTCTATGTTGACAAAGTGAGATTGAAAGTTTTACCATTAAGATTAAAATTTGTAATTATTAATAAACTTAATTTTGTGTCTTCATGGTTTT
>SJYT01004611.1:248972-301783 GCA_006410635.1 Cephalophus harveyi | reverse complement strand
CCAACTTTAGATGTCTTTAAAATTGTATACAACTCTATAGTTTGTATCCATCCATCAAGTAAGTTTATTTGACTATTTTGGTTTTCCACAATTAAATATTTTTTATCCATACTTTAGAACATATCTTTGCAGAGTGATTAAGTATACTGACCAAAACTAGTCATTTAGGAAATATAAAGTTAATTAACATGTTTTTTGAGAATTAACTTAGAAACAATTATTTGTATAGTTTGACATTTCATTTTTCTCTACTCTAAGGGTGGCCCATATCATGATGTCTTACATAGTATATTAGGGGCATATACATGTTACCGACCGGATGTTGGTTATGTAAGTATTTGTTTCAATCTGTCTTTTGAATATAAACAGTCTCTCTGTCTTATCTCATAGTACCTTATGTTGTATTAGCTCTCAAATGTCTGTATCTCTATGGTTTTTTTCTTGGTCCTGTCAGCTTACTCTGAGAGGAATTTTCCCTTTCCTGCCAGAGGCTTGTGAGACTGATTGCCAGCTTTCTTGGAGAGCAGCTAGGGATTTGACCATTCAATTTGTAAACTTTTATTTATTATCCATCCTGTGTGGCCTTCTCCCCTTTTCCCTAACTCTCCTTTTCCTGACTGTCTCTTTAGAGATAAACCTCTTATGTTCATCTCGGTTGAGGAAAAGGTAGGTACCTATACATACAGAGTACAGGAAGGGATTTGCTCCTTTTACGAATTTTTAACCAATCCAAGTTTTAGTCCTTCCTCTCAATTTTAGAGGTGCCTGATAACTTCAGTTCTTGAGCCTTCCAGAATTTGTGGCTGAATTGGCTTGCTGCTGACTTGGCTTTCTCCTCAGCACATATTTTAGTCTCAATATTCCCTGTATAGTTAAATTAAAATTTCCAAAATGCTATTGACATCTTTTATCTACTGTCTGTATTATTTTCCATTTTCTTTTTTGTTCTTCTAGGCTAATAGTTATCTTTTTATTTATTGTTTTCTTATTTGGATTTGGAAGGGAAGGGGACAAAGAAAAATGTGTGTTCAACTTGTCATGTTTTACTGGAAATCATAAAACCTTCATTTTCTTGCCTTTGTCTTAAAATAGAAAAATTTTAGAGATTTCACAGTACGGTGGCTGTCTGATACAACTTACCCTGTTTTGTTACATGTTCATTTGTAGATTTATTTATTCATCCATTCACTCAACAAATATTTACTGTGTGCTTATGGCTATATGCCAGGCTTTGTTCTAGGCATTTTATTCATCTCTGTGAACAAAAGAAAGATTCCTTTTTGTCTCTTATAATTTAGATGGAGACAGACAATAAACAACAACAAATAAGTAAATGACATGTTATATTAAAAGGTGATAAGTGTTACAGAAAAAGCATGGCGTGGGTTGGGGAGAAAGTAACGTTTGGGCATGGGGTAGGTTGTAGTATTAAAGCTGTCCTTATGAAGAAA
Organism: Cephalophus harveyi; assembly: GCA_006410635.1. Lineage (NCBI taxonomy): Eukaryota > Metazoa > Chordata > Mammalia > Artiodactyla > Bovidae > Cephalophus > Cephalophus harveyi. The sequence goes on along the minus strand of SJYT01004611.1, from coordinate 300,332 downwards.
GTAAAATTTAAGCAGAGAATCTCTTTTGCTCATGTGTTCTATAATAGAATCATAAAAACATTACATAAGCCCTTCATATTTTTAAGTTGACATACATTTAAATTTTTTCATTTTAAGTTCTATCATAAAGGATTTCATTTTTAGCACTTATTAAATATTGACATTTTAAAATAAAACTTTTATTTTAAAACTGTATGTGCTCAGTTGCTCAGTCATGTCTGACTCTTTGCGACCCCATGGTCTGTAGCCCACCAGGCTCCTCTGTCCCTGGAATTTTTCAGGCAGGGATTCTGGAGTGAGTTGCCATTTCCTACTCCAGGGTATCTTCCCGACTCAGAGATTGAACCTGTGTGTCTTGCGTCTCCTGCATTAATTTCTTAAAGCTGTCCTTATGAAGAAAGTAAAATTTAAGCAGAGAATCTCTTTTGCTCATGTGTTCTATAATAGAATCATAAAAAAATAAATAAATAAAATAATAGAATAATAAATAATAAATAAATAAATAAATAATAAATAATAAATAAATAATAAAATAATAATAAAAATAAATAAATAAAATAATAGAATCATAAAAAAAAAATAAGCCCTTCATATTTTTAAGTTGACATACATTTAAATTTTTTCATTTTAAGTTCTATCATAAAGGATTTCATTTTTAGCACTTATTAAATATTGACATTTTAAAATAAAACTTTTATTTTAAAACTGTATGTGCTCAGTTGCTCAGTCATGTCTGACTCTTTGCGACCCCATGGTCTGTAGCCCACCAGGCTCCTCTGTCCCTGGAATTTTTCAGGCAGGGATTCTGGAGTGAGTTGCCATTTCCTACTCCAGGGTATCTTCCCGACTCAGAGATTGAACCTGTGTGTCTTGCGTCTCCTGCATTAATTTCTCTTCCCTTTGAAGGTCCAAGGGATGTCCTTCATAGCAGCGGTTCTCATTCTCAACTTGGAAGAAGCAGATGCCTTCATTGCATTTGCAAATCTCCTGAATAAGCCATGCCAGTTAGCCTTTTTTCGTGTGGATCACAGCATGGTATGGACATTTAGAATGAATTGTGTTTTCTTTGTCAGTTTCTATAGTCTGATTGCCCTTACAGAGTAAAATACAGTAATTAGAAGACCAAGGTGATCTAAAATAAGCCTTTTATTGAATTACAGTTTTATGAATGCTTGATGAAAAGACTCAGAAAGAGGTGCTAAGCAAGATTTTCTATTAACTTATGAGTAAGGATTTAATTTCTCAATTTCTTGAGTATACTCTTAAATAATTTTGTTGAAATTTCTATCTTTAGATGTTGAAATATTTTGCAACGTTTGAAGTATTTTTTGAAGAAAATCTCTCCAAACTATTTCTTCATTTCAAATCTTATAGTCTTACACCAGACATATACTTGATAGACTGGTAAGTTATAGAATATAGTAATTAAAAGGAAACAGAGTAAAACTTTTTGCCTAAAGTAAATCTGATGCACAGGATCATACATATAAGAAAAACTCTTCTCTTATGTATAAAGAAACCCTCACATTTTTGTTGGGAGGCATTTGATTAAGAGTGTGAACTCTGGGTTGAAATCAGAATCCCTGTTTGTATTTCAATTTCCAAACTATAAAATGGGAGTAATAATATCTCTATCTTGAGTTGTAGTGAGAGTGTTTTGCATGGATTATCTCACTCAATGCCAGGTACATACTAAGCTCTGAGAAAGAATTAGTTGCTATTCCTTTAATATTCTTAACATACAAGGGTTTATGATAGTTATGATAGGTTTTCTTTACTGAGAGCTTTGTTTTTTCCAAGGTCTTATCCAGTTTTCTGACCAAATATTGATGCCTTATTTAGGTGCTAATGCCTTTTTTTAACTTTATAATTCTAGCTCTTCTATTCTAACTTGGAAGGTTTGCCTAGGACTCTGATGAACAGTAGCAGTAGATTATTTAGAGGGGGGTGAATTTTGCCCAAGAGATAGAGCAGTTGATCTTAAGATAGATGGTTAAGAGTACATATGAAATATTTAAATCTTAAATCCTAATCATTAAAAATCAGTGGGTTTCATATAAGTGATAATAAATTTTAATATAGATAATGGCATTGATCAACTATCTTTATGGTTGGTTGAGGTTTCTTCTATTTAGACTTTAAAAAAAAGACTAAGTTATTTTTCAATGTATTCTCCTGTTCCCATTAGGAACATTAGAGTTCCTTTGGGTAGGACCTAAGATCATGGGGAAAAGGGTTTTATATTACAGGATCTGAAGGACCAAGATCAAATACTAAATCTGTAAAGAAGGTGGGTAAAACTGCTCAACTGTCCATCTTAAGAACTGTGAAGTTGAAGTGAAGTGAAGTGAAGTCGCTCAGTCGTGTCCGACTCTTTGCGACCCCATGGACTATAGCCTATCAGGCTCCTCCGTCCGTGGGATTTTCCAGGCAAGAGTACTGGAGTGGGTTGCCATTTCCTTCTCCAGGGAATCTTCCCTACCCAGGGATTGAACCCGGGTCTCCCGTATTGTGAGCAGATGCTTTATCCTTTAAGCCACCATGAGGCAAAACAGGATTACAACTGATAAAGGGAGCAGGATGAAATTAATACCCTTTCACATTTTGAACAGTGAGTTAGTATTCTCTGTACTACCAAGAGTATGCTTTAGGTTTTCTGGAGGGTTTTGTTTCTTTTTTGGCCAGGCCTTCCAGCTTTCGGAATGCTAGTTCCCTGACTAGGGATAGAACCCAAACCTTCTGCAGTAGAAACCAGACTCCTAGCCACTGGACTGCCAGGGAATTCCCTCTGCTTCCTGTTATACAATTAAATATGTGTTTATAATTTAAGAAGTAGACATGGATTTTTGTCACTCCATTGAGCTTGTAACATACAAAGCCCAGAACCAATGGTGCAAGAAAAAAGAGGAATAAGTAAGTGGCAGTGCTAATGAGGATTTATTTCATTTTTTGGTGGGAGAGCCTTTAGTTGCCTTGCTCACGTTTCATCAGCAGTATCTCTGATAAGTCTGTGTAAAAAATGTGTACCTTCTTTGCCAAGGTAACATCAAAAGAAGTTCTCTAGCATCTTCTCTCCCTACTTCCTCAACCACAGTGCTACTCCAAAGTACTACTGAATAAAGACATGATCAAACATTATCAGAAAGGATGGGAAAAACCTTTGGTGATTCTATTGGAGGGTACACATGCTCCAAAAGAAGTAGTAAGTAAAGTTTGGTGAACAGAAAACAAAACAGTAGGTGTTTGTGAAGAGAAAAAAAAGGAGAGAAGTCAGGTTTTATGGTTTTGTATTAATGAGGTACTTGTTCTCATACAGTAATAAGAAGTAACTTTTACAGAGCATTTCTTATGTGCCATTCACTATTCTAAACACTTTACATTTAGGTAATTTTATTATCTTTGTTTACTAATGAGCAGACTGAGGCACAGCAGGGTTAAGTATCTTACTCAGGGTACATAATAAATTGCATATCTAAGATTCAAACTCAGGTATGCTGGTTTCAGAGTCCATACCCTTAACCATGAGGTTATTCTGCCATTGTAGTTTGTATTAGGCTGTATCACTGCATAAGATTGTAAATTCACATACTTCTGTTATTTATTACTTAATTTTCCACTACTCAAGTTGAGGGAAGGAGCCATATCTTATTTGTCTTTTCAGCCCTAATTTAAGCACTTCTTTTTATATAGAGATGCTTAATGAGTGAATGAATAAATGAATGAAAAATTTCAATGACTTTCCCCCCCCACTAATTTTAGGATCTTCACACTGTATAGCAAATCACTACCACTTGATCTGGCCTGTCGAGTATGGGATGTATTTTGCAGAGATGGGGAGGAATTTTTATTTAGGACTGGACTAGGAATCCTCCGATTATATGAAGATATTCTTCTACAGATGGACTTTATTCACATAGCACAGTTTCTAACTAAATTGCCGGAAGATATTACATCAGAAAAACTGTTCAGCTGTATTGCAGCCATTCAGATGCAGAATAGTACCAAAAAATGGACTCAGGTAGAGTGACATTTTCCTACTTCTAACGGATGTATTAAAAGTTTTTTTTTAATTAAAAAAAAAAAAGTTTAGTATTTCTCAAATGTTAGTGCTTAAGTTTTAAAAAAAGCTTTAAAAATAATTTTTGACTTTGAAAAAAATATTGCTTCTCTTTCACCTCTCCAGACCTATGGCTTTTTTATGTAAGTCCAGTAATATTTTGAGTTTAGTGAAGTGCAGCCTACAATAGTCATGTACTTGCCAGGGTAATTATATAAGCACCTTGGTAGTTCATATAGACAACAATTGTATTAAATACCTGAATGTGTACTAAGGGTTTGCAATAAAAAGAATGTAATGTATGATTCTGACTTTCTAGATGCTTAACTTGTTAGGGAAGCAAATATATTGACAGTCTAAAGTTATATGACATAAAAAATAGTGTTAACACTTGCTTCATGAATGATGGACAGTAGGCATAAGTTCACACTTTCATTGCTTATGAAAATGAAAATATAAGAATATTGGTCCAGTCAATGTATGGCAAAAACCACTACAATATTATAAAGTAATTAGCCTCCAATTAAATAAATCAATTAAAAAAATAAATATTGGGAAAATGCAAAAAAAAAACAAAAAACGAATATTGGTCCAGGAAATGTTTTGTTACCTAATAGTAATTTTATAATATTGGCAAGTGATGAAAACTGGAATCTAACTGTATATCATAAAATTGGGTTGAAACAAACGAGGATTTGAGAATGACACTCTTTCAGAGAGCAAAGTTATGTATGCTAAAGCTTTTTCATGTTAATAAACTATAGATTTTAAAATCTCTTTAATCTGCATGGTTGTTGTTTTTTAGCATTAATGTTTACTTTATATAATTTCCAGGTCTTTGCATCTGTGATGAAGGATATTAAAGAAGGAGACAAGAATAATAGCCCAGCTCTGAAAAGCTAACCTTCAAAATTAACAAAATAATTGCAATATAACAAATTTTTTTTGATAAAAGTTTTTGTTTCCTATGTAAAAAAGCATGGTAGAAAATGCTGAAGAAAGCTAAAAGAATCAAGACATGGAAAACTACTGATTTTGAATTCCATGGGGCTGAAGTAAATGAGTAACCCATTGACAGTATTAATTTAAAAAGTATTTTATAGGGAGAGCCATTTTACAAAGGAGAAAATTGAAATGGCTAGTTCATACTCCATAATATGGAGTGAATAATTTAATGCAATAAATTTTTTAATAGCTTTGGATATAGTTCAAAATTTTTACATCTTTTCTTTTTTTAACTATTAGCATAAAAGCACTTTGGAGATCAGAACAGGCTATTTAAATACTACTTTAACTTCTAAAATACTATTTGAAATTAACGCCTTAGTACAGATATTATCTCCAGTTCCAAACATTTGAAGATATTATAGACCAATAATAAGCAACTTTGATTGTAAAGTGTTTATGTCACTGATGTTGTTTATATTCACTCCCAGGTTGGGGCAAATTTGGGTTATTTGGGAAATGGAAATATTGGTAGGAGATTGTTTAGCACTTATGTAAGTGTTTTCCACAGTATCACGTCTGTTTTTGAAAGGAAATTGTTTCTTTTTCTCAAGGAATTTCTGTCACTCAGAGGAATTTAGCTTTTCTGTTTCTAGTCTAAGAAATTGTTCATCTAGTAATTTAAGAAAGCTAACTGGTAGAAGAAAATTTCTTTGCACTTTAATGGACTGAAGACTTTTTGGAGGGAGTAAGTCCATAAATATAAATGAGGTTTTTCACTGGTAAGAGTAAAAAGTAATGAATTCTGAGAGTTCTTAAATAGCATGTTACTTGGCAAGACTTTAAGTTTGTTAGTTAAAATTCTTTCACTGTCTGTAGAAACAAAATTTGTTAATTCCAGTTTGAATTTTGAAACAACATGTAGCCAAGTCCATGACTTGTAAAACCCTGTGTATAATTTTCTAATCAATGGAAATGAGAGTAAAAGAAAGATAAACTTTAATTTTTTCTAATGAGTTTAACTTTGATGATATAGTGGATAAAGGAATGATTAATTATTGGTAACCTGACATTAAATTTATTATGATGTTTGATTCTTGAGCTTAAAATAAATCACTTTATTATTATTGATATCTATATAACATTGTATTTGGTTAATAATTAGACTTATAGTGTGCTTTTATGTTGCACTTTGGTTTGAAACAACACTTAAGCACACTATTGCTGTTAGCGGTATATAGTCTTCAAACTAACAAGTCTGAGAACCTTGTTAGCGTAGTGACTGCCTCTTTAGGAATATGGGACCAGATGGTACCCATGTATTTTTACCCCATGGGTCATTCTAGCCTAGGGACCACTAATGGAGCCCTCAGAAGTTAACTCCTGTCATAGGAGCTTTCTTAGTGGAAACTAGTAGTGTAATAAAATATTGAGGGAGTACTCAGGGTCTTAATAGGTTTTAGAATGACATATTAACTCTGGTAACTACTTCCTTGGTATTGGTGGCCCTGATAGAGGGAACGAAACCCCTGGCAGTAATCTCATTGAGGTTGTACTACCTGCCAAAATTTAATCTTACTTTTGTGTATTTGTTTCCTAAGTTGGGCCTACGTTACTGTATTTCTTTTTCTCATTTTTATTATTGTACAGTTTCTTTACCTTTCAAGTATAAATGTGTATATAAAATGTAAATACAAGGAATTTACTAAAATCCACTATTAACAATTACTGTGTAAATAAAACTTATAAGCAGAGTAATTACTTGAAATGAGTCTTCATTATTTGGGGGATATTTAACTACATGTGGAGCTAAAAAGGGAATAAACTCTTCTGCCAGATTTTTCTTCCTGAGGATGACTGGGCCTTTTGGCTTTTGAAATTGACAGTACTGGTAGTGAGAAAGTTGTATCTTCCTTAAACCTCGTATACAGGCATTATAGAGTTACTCGTTATTCACATGGTCAGTGTACAGCAGTTTTTTGGGTAAAGTATATTTTCAATTAAAAAATAACTTGCCTGGGAGAGAGGTGGAAGGGAGGTTTAAAAGGGAGGGGACATATGTACACCTGTGGCTGATTTATGTTGAGGATGGCAGAACCCATCACAATATTGTAAAGTAATCATCTTCCAATTAAAAATAAAACTAAAAAAATAACTTTCCTAAAAACCTCAAGATAATGTGAAATTGAATATGTTTTGTCTGTGTAATCAATATTTCTCACTCATTGTCCTATTAGCCCTGGTCTGCACTGTATTGTTTAAATGTTACTGGAAGACTCCAGTAACTAGCATAGCTTTCTAAAGTCAGAACACATAGTTTTTGCTGATTTCTTTTGCAGTGATGACCTTCATATAATGTTATTGATTTTAGTATACATACACACACACACATATCTAAGCAGTGTGTGTGTGTGTGTGTGTGTATACTTTAATTGAGATATAGTTGATATACAATGTTGTGGTGTGTGTGTGTGTGTATACTTGAATTGAGGTATAGTTGATATACAGTGTTGTGTTAGTTTCTGGCATACAACAAAGTGATTCAATTCAATTATATATATATTCTTGCTTTCTGTTGAAGAACTAAGAAGGATTGAGGAAATTTCTTCCCCTCTGACACTACCCAGGAAAACTAACTCAGCAAAATGACTGAAACCCTCACCTTAAATACTGTCTTCAGCTGAAAACCAAAGATGTTAGGAGTACGGTTTGTGACTTCAAAGGGGAAGCAATTCACATGGAGATGAAAAGCAAATGTTTGGTAAACAGATGTTTGCTAGGCCTTGCAGAACAGTGAGTGGACTCTCATCTCTCTCAGCCCTGCAGAGTTTTCCCCACCTCACCTAGTCTATATTCTTAGTTCTATTACAGAATAGACCCTCTATCAAAATTCTTTTTGGCAGATAAGGGGGCAATAATAAGAAAAACTTACTGAGTCTTCTGTTTCTTAAAAATAAATTAGCCTAATTTAACCTTCACACCAAAGACACATTTTGGGATGACAAATTTTGCTTTCCTACAGTGCTGGTGGCTCAGCTGTAAAAGAATTCCCCTGCGGTGCAGGGGCCGCAGGAGACTTGGGTTTGAACCCTGGCTCAGGAAGATTCCCTGGAGGAGGGCATGGCAACCCACTTCAATATTCCTGCTTGGAGAAGCCTGGCAGGCTGCAGTGCATAGGGTAGCAAAGTCAGACACAACCAACTGAACATGTATGCACGCACAGTGGTAAAACCATTTATTTGGANGCAGGGGCCGCAGGAGACTTGGGTTTGAACCCTGGGTCAGGAAGATTCCCTGGAGGAGGGCATGGCAACCCACTTCAATATTCCTGCTTGGAGAAGCCTGGCAGGCTGCAGTGCATAGGGCAGCAAAGTCAGACACAACCAACTGAACATGTATGCACGCACAGTGGTAAAACCATTTATTTGGACTTCACTGTTTCACAACATGTGAAAGTCGCCCAGTCATATACGACTCTTTGTGACCCCAAGGACTATAGAATCCATGGAATCCTCCAGGCCAGAATACTGGAGTGGGTACCTTTCCCTTCTCCAGGGGATCTCCCCAACCCAGGGATCGAATCCAGGTCTCTCGCATTGCAGGCAGATTCTTTACCAGCTGAGCCACCAGGGATGCCCAAGAATACAGAAGTGGGTAGCCTATCCATTCTCCTGTGGATCTTCCCAACAGAGGAATTGAACCGGGGTCTCCTGCATTGCAGGTGGATTCTTTACCAACTGAGCTATCAGGGAAGTTATCACAACATGCAAAGATGAAAATTATATCATGTTTTTAAACAATTAACCTTCTTTTTTTAATTTCAGGGAAATTAGCCCCTTCAGAGAGAGAAGAAAGCCTTGCCCTTAAAAAAAAACTGTTTGCTAGAAATGCAAATCAAAACTGCGATGAGGTATGAATGGCCATTATCAAAAAGTCTACAAATAATAAATCTGGAGAGGATATGGGTAAAGGGTACCCTCTTACACTGTTGGTGAGAATGTAAACTAGTATAGCCATTACAGAGAACAGTATAGAGATCCCTTGAAAAACTAAAAATAGAGTTACCATGTGATCCAGCAACCCCACTCCTGGGCATATATATATTCAGAAACGATGAAAACTCAAATTTGAAAAGATACATGCACTTCAGTGTTCATAGCAACACTGTTTACACTAGGCAAGACATGGAAGCAATCTAAGTGTCCATAGACAGATGAATGGATAAAGAGAATGTGTTATGCATGCATGCACACACACACACACACACACACACACACACAAACACATGAGCTATGAAAAAGAATGAATGCCATTAGCAGTGTTGACTTAAAAAAAAATGCACCACTTGATAATTGTGAGTTAAGTTCTGTTTGGGGCAAAATGAGGACTGCAGCCTGCGAGACAGCACCTTAGCAGATAGCTCTGAGAAACTGCTTCAAAGAGGCAGGAGGGGAAAGGTCAGTATACATATGATTTTTGGTGGAGAGAGAATATATGCAATCAAGCACATATTTTTCCAGAAGTTTTCTACAATCTCATGAAGCCTTTCCTAGTCAAAAGGAACAGTCATCACCATGAAGGATTTTAATGTTTTTCTAGATATGAGGAGAATTGGGCTCGTAAACTCAGCTCTTAGAATATCTATCTGAAGACCTGTCCTGCCAATTTTTCCCTGAGTAGAGTGCATTTCTGTTCTCCACTCTGAGCTCCTTCAATGGGTGTTGAAAGGCAGCATCTACAGCAGCACATGATTTCATCCTTTGTAGAGATAGATGGCAAGCACCCATGGAAACTGCCAATTTGTAGTTGACAGCATGAAGATGGATGGAACTAGAGATTATCAAACTAAGTGAAGTAGGTCAGAAGACAAACATATGATACCACTTATATGTGGAATCTAAAAAATGATGCAAGTGAACTTACTTAAAAAAAAAATAGAATCAGACATAGAAAGCAAACTTAAAGTTACCAAAGGGGGAAGAGGAGTTTGAGATTAACAGATTAACACTCAATTCAGTTCAGTTCAGTCGCTCAGTCGTGTCCGACTCTGCGACCCCATGAATCGCAGCACGCCAGGCCTCCCTGTCCTTCACCAACTCCCGGAGTTCACTCAGACTCACGTCCATCAAGTCAGTGATGCCATCCAGCCATCTCATCCTTGGTCGTCCCCTTCTCCTCCTGCCCCCAATCCCTCCCAGCATCAGGTCTTTTCCAATGAGTCAACTCTTCGCATGAGGTGGCCAAAGTACTGGAGTTTCAGCTTTAGCATCATTCCTTCCAAAGAAATCCCAGGGTTGATCTCCTTTAGGATGGACTGGTTGGATCTCCTTGCAGTCCAAGGGACTCTCAAGAGTCTTCTCCAACACCACAGTTCAAAAGCATCAATTCTTCGGCGCTCAGCCTTCTTCACAGTCCAACTCTCACATCCATACATGACCACAGGAAAAACCATAGCCTTGACTAGACGGACGTTAGTCGGCAAAGTAATGTCTCTGCTTTTGAAAATGCTATCTAGGTTTAGATAGGTGAAATTAATTGCTGTAGGTGTTTTGACTGTTCCACTGACTGACCGTTTCCCCATCTCATCCTCTGTCGTCCCCTTCTCCTCCTGCCCCCAATCCCTCCCAGCATCAGAGTCTTTTCCAATGAGTCAACTCTTCACATGAGGTGGCCAAAGTACTGGAGTTTCAGCTTTAGCATCATTCCTTCCAAAGAAATCCCAGGGTTGATCTCCTTTAGGATGGACTGGTTGGATCTCCTTGCAGTCCAAGGGACTCTCAAGAGTCTTCTCCAACACCACACTTCAAAAGCATCAATTCTTCGGCGCTCAGCCTTCTTCACAGTCCAACTCTCACATCCATACATGACTACTGGTAAAACCATAGCCTTGAGTAGACGGATCTTAGTCGGTAAAGTAATGTCCCTGCTTTTGAATATGCTATCTAAATTAGTCCTTCATAAAAGAGATCCCACAGAGCTCCTCTGCCCCTTCCGCCACCTGAAGACACAGCAAAAAGATAGCCATCTATAACCAGGAAACACACCAAATCCACTAATGCCTTGATTCTTGGACTACCCAACCTTCAGACTATGAGAAAAAAAATTCTGTGTTTACAAGCTGTCCAGTCTATGGTATTTTGTTACAGCAGCCTGATCAGAAGTCAAGATTGAAAGAAACTATGGAGACATTACGAATAAATGCAAGGTGGTAGCCAGGATTGGATCTTGGAAAAGAAAAGGTGCATTAGTTTAAAAACGAATGAGATCTGAATAATGCCTAGTATAAATAAACGAATTACCAGTTTATTAATAATTAATGTGGCAATGCTGCTTTTGTACATTTGACAAATGTGCCACTGTTACAAAGATGTTAACAATACAGGAAATGGAGTGAGGGATCAACCAGCCCTCTCTGTACCAGCCTGGTGATGTTTCTGTTCATCCAACATTGTTAGTTGATTTCAGAAACAGTTTGTCAAAACACCTAAATCTGCCAAGGGAACTCCTTCTCCCAGGTATTCCCATGTCCTTCAGATCTCTGCCCAAACACCACCTTATCAAGGAATCTTTCTTTGACCACTCTATTAAAAATAGCAAGCCCTACCTCTAGGATAGGGTAACCCTACCTGGTTACTCTAACCTGTTTTTTCTCCCTGGCACTTATCACTACCTAAGACTCTACATGCAGTTTATTGGTTTATTTTCTTCCTTCCCACCTCCTCCAACCAGAACTTTTCACGAGGGCAGGAAATTTTGCTCACTGCTGAATCCTAAGCACCTGAATGAGTGCCTAATATACAGTTAGCACTCAATAAACATTTTTTAATGAGTGAATGATTGAATGAACCTTCTTTTAAGCTATTTAATTGGGTTTTCTATGACATGCAGACAAAAGCATTCTAAATAATATGCATAAACAGTGGTTTAAGTCAATGGAGAGCCAGAGCCACCTGACACAGGCAAGGTCACCATGACTTCAGACTCTCAAGAATGATGACTTGGGTCACCCTATAGAAAGACATCACTTGACTGACAAAGGTCCGTCTAGTCAAAGCTATGGTTTTTCCAATAGCCATGTATGGATGTGAAAGTTGGACCATAAAGAAAGCTGAACATCAAATAATTGATGCTTTTGAAATGTGGTGTTGGAGAAGACTCTTGAGAGTCCCTTGGACTGCAAGGAGATCAAACCAATCAATCCTAAAGGAAATCAGTCCTGAATATTCATTGGAAGGACCGATGCTGAAGCTCCAATACTTTGCCCACCTGATGCGAATGAAGAACTGACTCATTAGAAAAGACCCTGATGCTGGGAAAGATTGGGGGCAGGAGGAGAAGGGGACATGACAGAGGATGAGATGGCTGCAGGGCATCACTGACTCAATGGACGTGAGTTTGAGCAAGGTCCAGGAGTTGGTGATGGACACGGAAGCCTGGTGTGCTGCAGTCCATGGGGCTGCAAAGAGTCAGACATGACTGAGCAACTGAACTGAGGCTGATGGAAAGGCAAGGGCTTCCTTGATGGCTCAGTGGGAAAGAATCCACTTGCCAATGCAGGAGACACAGGTTTGATCCCTGGTTGGGTAGATTCCCTGAAGAAGGAAATGGCAACCCACTCCAGTGTTCTTGCCTGGGACATCCCATGGACACAGGAGCCTGGTGGGCTACAGTCCATGGAGTCGCAGAGTCAGATACGACTTGGCAACTAAACAACCACCACCATCATGCATCAGGCACTGTTTCAAATGCTTATCTATATTATCTAATAAAATCCGCAGACTAGTAGACACAGCAGGGTAAGGAGAAGGTGGGATGACTGACCTATATACATTACCATCTGTAAAATAGCTAGCTAGTGAGAAGCTTCTATATAACAGAAGGAGCCCAGCCTACCCCTCAGTGATCACCTGAATGGTCTCAACTGGAATTCCATCAACTCCACTAGCTTTGTTCGTAGCAATGCTTTCCAAGGCCCACTTGACTTCACATTCCAGGATGTCTGGCTCTAGATTAGTGATCACATCATCATGATTATCTAGGTTGTGAAGATCCTTTTTGTACAGTTCTTCTGTGTATTCTTGCCACCTCTTCTTAATATCTTCTGCTTCTTTTAGGTCCAGACCATTTCTGTCCTTTATCGAGCCCATCTTTGCATGAAGAATTGGTATCTCTGATTTTCTTGAAGAGATCTCTAGTCTTTCCCATTCTGTTCTTTCCCTCTATTTCTTTACATTGATCACTGAAGAAGGCTTTCTTATCTCTTCTTGCTATTCTATGGAACTCTGCATTCAGATGCTTATATCTTTCCTTTTCTCCTTTGCTTTTCGCCTCTCTTCTTTTCACAGCTATTTGTAAGGCCTCCCCAGACAGCCATTTTGCTTTTTTGCATTTCTTTTTCTTGGGGATGGTCTTGATCCCTGTTTCCTGTACAGTGTCACAAACCTCATTCCATAGTTCATAAGGCACTCTATCTATCAGATCTAGGCCCTTACTACTATATATAAAATAGAAAACCCACACAATTTCATGGCTGCAGTCACTGTCTGCAGTGATTTTGGAGCCCCCCAAAATCGGTCACTGCTTCCACTTTTTCCCCATCTATTTCCCATGAAATGATGGGACTGAATGCCATGATCCTAGTTTTTTGAATGCTGAGTTTTAAGCCTGATTTTTCACTCTCCTCTTTCACCTTCATCAAGAGGCTCTTTAGTTCCTCTTCACTTTCTGCCATTAGAGTGGTACCACCTGAGGTTGTTGACGTATCTCCCAACAATCTTAATTCCAGCTTGTGATTCATCGAGCTGGACATTTTGCATGATATACTCTGCATAGAAGTTAAATAAACAGTGTGCCAATATACAGCCTTGTTGTACTTCTTTCCCAATTTTGAACCAGTCCATTGTTCCATGTAAGGTTCTAACTGTTGCTTCTCGACCTGCATACAAGTTTCTTAGGAGACAGGTAAGAAATGAAGATCATGGCATCTGGTCCCATCACTTCATGGGAAATAGATGGGGAAACAGTGGAAACAGTGTCAGACTTTATTTTTGGGGGCTCCAAAATCACTGCAGATGGTGACTGCAGCCATGAAATTAAAAGATGTTTACTCCTTGGAAGGAAAGTTATGACCAACCTAGATAGCATATTGAAAAGCAGAGACATTACTTTGCCAACAAAGGTCCATCTAGTCAAGGCTATGGTTTTTCCTGTGGTCATATATGGATGTGAGAGTTGGACTGTGAAGAAGGCTGAGCGCCGAAGAATTGATGCTTTTGAACTGTGGTGTTGGAGAAGACTCTTGAGAGTCCCTTGGACTGCAAGGAGATCCAACCAGTCCATTCTGGAGGAGATCAACCCTGGGATTTCTTTGGAAGGAATGATGCTAAAGCTGAAACTCCAGTACTTTGGCCACCTCATGAGAAGAGTTGACTCATTGGAAAAGACCTGATGCTGGGAGGGATTGGGGGCAGGAGGAGAAGGGGACGACAGAGGATGAGATGGCTGGATGGCATCACTGACTCGATGGAGTCGAGTCTGAGTGAACTCCGGGAGTTGGTGATGGATAGGGAGGCCTGGCGTGCTGCGAATCATGGGGTCGCAAAGAGTCGGACACAACTGAGCGACTGAACTGAACTGAAGGTGGTCTGGTATTTCCATCTCTTTAAGAATTTTCCATAGTGTTTTGTGATCCACATAGTCAAAGGCTTTAGCATAGTCAGTGAAGCAGATGTTTTTCTGGAATTCCCTTGCTTTCTCTATGATCCACTGAATGCTGGCAATTTAATCTCTGGTTCCTCTACCTTTTCTAAACCCAGCTTGTACATCTGGAAGTTCGCAGCACAGTGACAAATGTGTTAGGAGATATACTAGTGCAAATGGTGTCAGGTGTGGGACCAGATATTAGATGAGATTTCTGTCTTTTGAGAATCAGATGAAATTGTTTGAATTCCATCTTATTTGTGTTTGGATAAATCATCTCCATTTGATCTCTGAGGAATTATAAGGGAAGTTATTGGCCTTGAGTTGATCATTGAAGCTTGCAGAGCAGAGACTACAAGGAACAAAGCAGGGAATAGCAACAGATGAAGGAAAGTTTTGGGTAGGTTGGCCACAATTGAGTTCAAAAGAGAGAACAAGAAAAGATTCTCAGCACATTAGGGGAAAACCCTGTAAAAAGTAGTGTTTCAAAAGTCAGGAAAAGAAATTTTGGAATTGATTTTAGGTTAAAAATCTTGGTAATGTGAGAGTGACTGATAGCTATTGTCCTTGATTAGAAAGAGGTAGGATTTAAGAGTATTAATGGAGGTTATAATTTATCTTAATGCAATGTGAATTGGCTTTCAAGAGACCTGGGTTTGGCTACTATTTTATCACAAAATGACTGTAGGCTTCTGGCTAAGTTAATTTATCCTCTGTCAGCATGTTTTCTCACCTATAATGTAGGAATAAAAACAATCTTCTCTGCTAATCTGTGTTACAAAGGTTGCTGAAGATGGTTATAGTGCATTATAGACCCTTAAGTTTTGCACAATTACAATTAGCAAAGCAGTTGGGAGTCTGCCGTCTATGGAGTCGCACAGAGTCGGACACGACTGAAGCGGGTCAGCAGCAGCAGCATAGCATGGGAGTCAGAAATGGAGGAAACAGATGGTTACATGGCAGATATACCGTAAATTCTGAGGCTGGGGCGGGGGTGGCACAAGAACTTGTTAAAAGGGACTGCAGGCAAGCAAGTGTGGGACTGAAGACTGAAGTGAAAACCAGGGGCCAGAAGAGCCCAGCTCCTCCCTTCAGGCACTTTCTCTAATTACTGAACCTCTACTGAATTCCTGAACCTTATGTCTTTTCTACTGGCCACTCCGCTAGGTTTATCACTGCATTAATATCTCCCTTGTCCTGAAACAACGTTTTAAAAAGAACTCTACCATCATACAATCTCTCCTATTCCAGCCACAAAAGAGCCCTCTTCTGGGTCACTTCGGGGAATTTTCATTCAAAATGTTAACTGCGGATGGTGGCCAAAGTTGGCAATATGTATTTCTCACATCTTCACCTGGATACTCGGTACCTCTTTCTACCGAAAGGATCATCCGCGGGCGAGGTTTAAATCACATCAGCCAGTGTGTGAAGGTGCCTTTCAAACTGTTCAGAGTGTTGCTTAAGCCTGCATAGTGAGGCATTATCATCAGTTACCTAAGGAAACAGGGCTATTCGCTAGGCAAACTCGCCCAGCATCACAGAGCTAAAGGCTGACTTCTGCAGCAGAATCCATCTACCCCAAGCCCGAGGGCCCCATAAAGCGCTTACCGTCGCCGAAGTGGATTCTGACGAAAACCAAACTCCGCCAAATCTCGCGCCTCTGGGACTCGGGGGCGGGGTGGGGAGCACGAAGCATCGCGAGAAGACGGCGTTTTCCCGCGAAGGAGAAGCGCGCGTTTTTCTCTGGCTGGGCGCTTGGCCGCGAGACTGGGACCGGGAGCGGCGAGTGAGGATTCAGCGTGCGGCATTGCAGGCACTGTGAGGAGGGCACCCGGTTCCGGAGTGTGTGTCCAGCCATGCCGGCGCAACGCCCCGCGAACAGCGGCGGTGAGTGAGGAGAACTTGCCTCCCAACGCGGGCTGCGGCGTCCGGGGCGGGGGTGGGGGAGCGGCATGGAGACTGCAGCCCAAGTTTTGCGGAGAGAGCCGACCCCGGGCAGAGATTGAGGAGGAAAGGAGGTTTCCCCTTTCTGTGGAGAGTGGGTAGGGGACACCCGAAATTGCGTGTATTTGCATGGTACAGGAGAGTTTACACAGGAGCCCTGCGTTTTCCTGAACATCCCCAGTTGTAAACTGGGGTCCGGGCTGCTACTAGTTGACACAGTGCTGGCGTCCCCCCGGGTCTTCAGCTTGTGCGTCAGATGCATCTGGGAAGGCGACAAGGGTTGTTTAATAAGGACGTCGAGTAATTGGTCATTTTTTAAAACTGCAGTTTAAAAGCCCTGTCCCCCGCTGCCTCCCCTTCCAGGGCCCCTAGCTCCAGATGTGGTTGAACAGCCGGAGACTGCCGTGATTACCCCAGCCATGCTCGAGGAGGAAGAACAGCTTGAGGCTGCTGGGCTAGAGAGAGAGCGGAAGATGCTGGAAAAGGTAATTTAGGCATCAAGTTCATAGTCGTTTAGTAACCTGATGTGTTCTCGGGGGTGTGGTTTGTGTGCTTAAGTTTACTAGTCTTGTTTTTTTTTTTTTTTTTTTTTTATCAACTTTTAAACGGGCTGCCTTTACCGATGCTACTTTTGGGAAAGCTTTGCACGAGCCTGGAATGATCCTTCTATCAGTTATAGTCTTGGTCTGGAAAGTGTCCTCATCTCTCTTAAGTTAGCATTTCAAATTGCTTGTTCAGCCATAATAATAATTCTTCCAAAGTCGGTAATGAATTTTTTCAGTGTTCTTTTTCCACCTAAGTAATCAACTTGCTTTTGCTTTCTTTTCCATTGTACATTTTCAGTGACATTGCCCTTGAGCTTTTCTTATTTTGAAGACTACTAAAAGCAGTTTTTAACCTCTTGAAAAGCTTCAATTTTTAAATATGTTTAACTCCAGTACTGTCCCACCCCCTTGCTTACCTGCCTACTCTTATAATGCTCCCTACTAAGTGATTTCTTGTAATAATTTATTTAGCCCTCCCAGTATTACGATTATATCGATACTTTTGATATCTCCAGTTAAATATGATGAAACTGAGGCAACTGGGGGTCGTGTCACACACTAATGAACTCAAATTTGACTGCTTCTAGAGTTTTTTTAACATACCTCTCTAAGGACATTAATACTGAATTAACATCCTGTAATTACAAAACTACTTAAATTGGGGAGTAATATACTCCAAAGACAAGTAATACATTAGTTGGTTCCCTCCTATTTTATATCAGTAATGATTCTTTTGTTAGCCTTGTTAACACCTCATGATCATTTACTGTCAGTTACTGTTCTAAATGCTGTACATGTATTTTACTCATTGAATTCTCAACTATTCTATCATGTAGATACTATTAACTCATTATTACTATTATTATCGTTTATTAGTATAAATTATTAAAGTATTCTATGAAGTAGGTTCTATTTTCATTCTGTGTTACAGATGAGAAAACTGAGGCACCTAGAGGTTGCCTGGGGTCCCACAGCTAGTAAATGGCAGAGCAAAGATTGTAATGTAGGCCCTGTGGTTTCAGAATTCACACTTTTTAACCATGTTGCTATACTTTCACTCCAGTAAGTTCTAGTTCCGTTGTTACTGATCATCTGTAGTTGACCTTAATTGGTTAAGGTAGTAAGTTTATAAATTTTAATAGAATTGGGAGGTCAACCGTAAAACCACTTTTACTCATTCTGTGAATTCCCATAGTACTCCGTTACACAGTATTATCATTACTTACTTTCTCACTTTGTTTCTTGAGGGCACATCACATTGTTTTTTTTTTTTTTTTGTAGACTCTGCACTTGGCAGATAGTAGGCAGGTAATAGGATAATAAATGTTGAATTTCTAACTAATGTAAAAGAATACTTTCTAATATATTACATATATGACTATATAAATAAAATATACTTTGTGGCCATTGTAACAAGGTGAATTGTAAAGGATGAATCCTGGAGCACAGTCCAGAGTAGAATCAACTTCAGAGATGGTAAGAATGATAAATCCTTGAGTAGTGTAGTTCAGTTTTATAACCCATGAAGATTGTTGGATAAGGAAATGCTATTCGAAGAAAGATAGGTATAATAAGGATACATTTCAAAAATGCTTTAATAGGGACTTAACCTGGTGGTCCAGTGATTAAGACTCACACTTTGAATGTAGGGGGCGTGGGTTCAATCCCAAATTGGGAACTAAATTTCCACAGGCGCTGCAGTGCGGCCAAAAGTTTTTAAAAAATAAAAAACAGTTTTAAAAAGATTTGTCAAAATTTATAGAACCATAAATATTTGCTGATTAAACTGGGAGTTAATTACTCCTTTTAGTGAAATTTTTAAGCTTTTGAACACTTTGTCATTTTAAGATTTTTTTGGAATTGTTAACACTTGAGAGATAGGTATGGTACAGCTAGCTTTTCTTTAGCAGTTATGCATCATAGAACTTAAACTAGCAATTTTAACATTCATTTTTCGGATTTTCCATGAATAAAGCTCTTTTCAATCCCATTGGTACAAGGGTGAAAGACTGTGGTTCATTGTTATTACATGTCCTTTTATTAACAGGTATTGAAAGAATTTTTTACTTTTTGTCCTTGACATAAATTATTCTTACCTCAGTGACTATCCAGAAAATTCCAATAAGTCTCTTTTAGGTCTTTGGAGCTAAAAAAAATTCAGCATACAAAAGTAATGATTCCTTTTAGGAGAATACAGTATTTATGGGCATATATTTAGAAGTACTTAAGAGAGGAAGAACTAGCTTAAGTTCTTAATGAGAAGCATTTGCTTTGGTTTAGGAGATTGGAAGGTTTGTGAAGAGCCTGGAGAATGATTTTGACATTCATTTGCTACAGTTAGTTTCTTTGACTTTACACTTGAATTTCCTTTTGAAAGAAGTCATTGTTAGTCTAGAAGTCTTTAGAGTAGCCTTAATGTCTGTGTAGTGGGGGGCAGGGAAAGGTAAGAGTTGTGAGGGTTCTTGGAAAGGTAAAAGGAAAACAGCTCATATTGTGTAGACTGAAATAGAACCCCCTCTGCAAAAAGAAAAAAAAAAATTCTGGGCTTGGCGAGGCGATGGGATAGACAGTGAAGAATTTATGCTCATGGTATCCATTGGCATACTCTTTTACCCATCAAGAGAAACTTACCACCAGGCACTCAATAATTTCCACAGATGAAGTTATGATTTACTTTAGTATGACAAATAACAAAATTAAGAAAGAGGAATGATAGATGAGAAGATTTACTACAAAATTATTTTGAAATATGGAAGACTGGGTTTAAAGGTTAACCATTGGCATAGTCTATTATAAATTATTGTTCCATGATGGCATGTTAAAGGTTTAATTACTTTTAAAATGTATGCTAATTTATTCTGAACAAGACTTAAAGGAGCAGATAAATTAAGCACAAAGGATTTTAACGAAAATTTAAAGGTGTCAGCCATCATATTCTGTCTATTCCATTTCACTATTCTCTCTGTCTCTTATACACATCTTTTCATTTATAATATCCATTGCATTCAGTGACTGACTGTTGGAATCATAGTAATATATTGCTAATAGTAAAAGAAAAGCCATTTTAAAATAACTGAGAATTTAGTTTTATGAGATACTAACAGATTATTTGCATGGAGAACTTTATGGATGATTTTTAAAGAATTTTAATTTTCTTGTAATCCACATATATTACTTTCATTAGATTTATTCTTTGATGTCTTATTGTCACTGCTTTTGTAATAGAAAATAAATAATTTGTTTTGAAAGAAAAGTTAGATGATGTAACATCTGAGAAATGCAAGCCAGTGTCTGGTTTATAAGGTCAAGCCTTAACCACTGAATTAAATTTGTTTCACACGCGCACACACACACGCAGGAGTGGGATTGCTGGTTAGTGAGATTTGCACATATTCAACTCTTTCTTGATTTCAGCCCACTTAATGCTTTTCTTTTGAGTTCAGATTACAGTATTTAGTTGGCCACTTATAAACTGGATTTGGCCTCTTCCTGTTTATGTAAATGTGTTTATTGGAACACAACTTTGGTTTATATATTGTCTGTAACTGTTCAAAGGCAAATTTAAGTATTCGCAGTACAAACCATATCATACTCAAATATTTAAATATTTGCCTTTTTACCAAAAAAAGTTTGTGGACCATTGAACTATGCTATTTATTTGTTGCTTTTGTTTTCTCTCTTGTGCCTCTGTTTACTTTTATTGTGACTTGAGAGATCCTCCTTAGCCACTAGAATGTTGCATATTTTTTTAAATGAACAAATAGATAGTATGTGATGCCTTTTTACCAAAAAAAGTTTGTGGACCATTGAACTATGCTATTTATTTGTTGCTTTTGTTTTCTCTCTTGTGCCTCTGTTTACTTTTATTGTGACTTGAGAGATCCTCCTTAGCCACTAGAATGTTGCATATTTTTATAAATGAACAAATAGATAGTATGTGACAGTAATATGAAAAGCAGAGTTTTGTAGATAGAAGTTGTACAGGGGTCAAAGATAAAGCTAAGAGTATGAGAGTAAAAGGAACCTAAAAGGTAAGGGCAAATGTTGGATAACACAATACTGAGGAGGAAAGAACCTTATAAGAAATTAGCAGTAGATTTAGCTTGTTGAAGTATTTTAACAATATTGTATTTAAATTCTAAAACTAGATGTTCTAGGCCCTAGCTAATGAGGTTATCTTTTACCTCCAGTGCTCTTGCAAATAAAACTGGTATATCAAATTTTTCTTTTTCTGAAATCATTTAGTTTTTAAAAAACTTAATTTCAACTTGAATTAAATATTTGCTTTCTAATTGTAATTTCAGATATTTTGAAAATGGGCCTTCAGTTTCATAGATGCCAATAACCATGTTTTCAGTATCTGAAATTTCAGTATTTTGGTAGCCAAGCTATTAATATATTTTACCAGATTGCCTGTTGAGCCCCAGAATCATATTTTTTTATTTATTCTAGTTTTTTGTTTGAAGATAGGCATTTTTAGTAAGTGAATTTAATATTATAAAAGTATTTTTATTAATTATAGGAAATGTATTAAACCTAAAGTACAATTGTTTAGTCATCTTTGTTACACATTATGCAGAAAGATCAATGTCAGAAAACTTAATAATTATGGAAACTTTTTCTTTGGATAGGCTCGCATGTCTTGGGATAGAGAGTCCATGGACATTCGATATCGTAGACTTCAACATTTGCTTGAAAAAAGCAATATTTACTCCAAATTTTTATTGACTAAAATGGAACAGCAGCAGTTAGAGGTATGTATGTGTGATTGATTATAGTTAACAGCTTAATTTTTTTAAAAAAAGCTTTATTGAGATATACATTATATAAAATACAGTGCACACATTTAAAAATTTACAGTTAGGTGAGTTTTGACCTGTGTAATCATCAGTACAGTCAAGATAAAGAACATTTCCATTACCCACAAAAGTTCTTTTCTCTCAGCGATATCTCTCCTTCTGGCCCTGGACAACCACCAATTTCTGTTTGCTGTAATTATAAATTGGTATTGATTTTTCTAGAATAGTATACAAATGGAATCATAGGAAAAACATTCTTTTGGTGTCTTGCTTCTTAAGCTCAGCATATTTTTAAGATTCGCTTATCTGTATTTATTTAATAGATCATTTTTATTCCTAAGAAGCATTCCATTGTATGAATATACTAAGATTTTTTTAATTCACCTTTTGACTGAGTTTTATCTGTCCATTGATTTTTTTTTTGTATACTAGAAATTTTGTATTTTATTTTGCTCAGTCCTTTTTTTTTAATGCTTTATTGAAATGTAATTGATACACACAAAACTGTACATATTTAAAATGTGTACCCATGAAGCCACCACAACCATGATAATGAACATAGCCATTAATTCCCCCAAATTCTTTCTGTCTCCTTTTTAATGAGATATAATTGACATAGAGCATTATTTTAGTTTCAGGTGTACAGTGTAATGATTCAATATTGCTGTATATTTCAAAATGATCACCACAGTAAGTTTAGTTAATGTCACCATACCTAGTTAAAAATTTTTTTTCCTTACAATGCATACTTTTAAGATTGACCCTCTTAGCAGCTTTCAAATATGCAATAAGTATGGTGGCACACTGGTAAAGAATCTGCCTGCCAATGCAGAGACACAGGAGATGCAGGTTTACGTCTGGGTTGGGAAGATCCCCTGGTAGGAAATGGCAACCCACTCCAGTATTCTTGCCTGGAAAATTCCATGAACAGAGGAGTCTGTCTGGTGGGCTATATTCCGTGGAGTCACAGAGAGTCGGACACGACCAAGCACGCAGCACACACCTTATTCACTGTGGTCACCGTGCTGTGTAGTACATCCCCATGACTTGTTTATTTTATAACTGGAAATTTCTACCTTTTGACCCACCCGACCCTCCAACACTACTCTGTTCTCTGTATCTGAGCTTTTTTTTAAAGATTCCACATGTGAGATTATATAATATTTATCTTCCTCTTTAATTTTACTTAGTATAAGGCCCTCAGATCCATCCAAATTGTCACAAATAGCAAGATTAGATTCTTTTTTTATGGCTGAATTCTGCCCCCTTTTTTATTCTCTGCCATCCCTCACTTCCTGTCTTTCCTCATTTCCTGTCTTCTGATTTGCTTTCTGTAATTATAGGTTTGTCTGCATTTTCTGTTGGTGACAGGTTCTTTTATCTTTTATGTTTGAAAAAGGCTTCATTTACCTTCAGTTTTAAAAGATTCTCTACAGGATGAAGAATGTGTTTTTCTTTAGTGCTTCTCCCACCCCCCAGCCCCCCATGAAGTATTTTAATTATATTTCACTGCTTTCTAGCTTTCACTGTTTCTAAGAAAGCCCAAGTCCTTATGATGGCCAGAAGACCATAAGCAGTCTGTTTGCCCCTCTCAACCCCATTACCTTTCAGACCTTGTTCCAGGTGTGTTTCCTGCTTGGAACCCGCTTCTCAATAGATTTCCTGCCTGGCTTACTTCATTATCATCTTCAAGCTTTGGCTTAAATATTTTTCAATGCGACCTGCCCTGACAACCTTAAATAAAGTTACCTGTCACCTCTTCCCACATCTCGTTTACCTTGTTTTGTTCTTCTCATTGCGTTTATCATCTAAGACACTGTATAACTTATTTCTAAGTCTACTGTAATATATGAAGATTTTAAAACTTGGGCTGATGTTAACACTACAATAAATCCTTTTGCACAGTTAATGATTATCAAGGAAGATTTTATTACATTTGCTAAATTTTCTTTTTACTTTGTTGGAGCCCTTTTCAAAACTCTGATAAAATGAAACAGAAAAACAAATACCAAGCTTAATGACTCCTAAGGCAAATACCCTTAACCAACTCTTGGAAATAATTTGAATCATTTTATGTCCTGCTTTTAAAAATGTTAGGGGGCTTTGGAACAGCTTCTGCTAAGTCACTTCAGTCGTGTTCGACTCTGTGTGAACCCATAGACAGCAGCCCACCAGGCTCCCCCGTCCCTGGGATTCTCCAGGCAAGAACACTGGAGTGGGTTGCCATTTCCTTCTCCAGTGCATGAGACTGAAAAGTGAAAGAGAAGTCGCTCAGTCGTGTCCGACTCTTAGCGACCCCATGGACTATAGCCCACCAGGCTCCTCCGTCCATGGGATTTTCCAGGCAAGAGTACTGGAGTGGGGTGCCATTGCCTTCTCCAACTTGGTCCGTCTTCTGAAAGTTCTTCTTGATGCTCTGTGTGTTAAGAGGCCTTTCAGCTTTGGCTGACAGGAGTATGAAATGTTCCTGATCCCTTGTGAGCACAGAGATCGTTCCGCCTGCTTTCTAGTTGCTCTTTTTTCTGGCCCTCATTTTCTCTACTCACACACTGATCAATACTCAGCCTGAGCGTGCCACTGCAGATCTTCAGAGCTTTTTTTGTATATTGCTTTCTCCCCTCTGGTATTTTGACCCTGGTTTGCCAGCTCCTCTGAGTTTTGCACTCTGTCTTCTCAACTCAGACTGCTGAGCTCTCCTGGGTTCTCCCTCCATTATTTGCACTTGGACATTGCCTCTAGGCAGTAAGCTTAGTAGAAGATTCGCCTTGTTTCCCTTTTGTCAGTGTTCACTGTCCTTTGCTGCATGATGAAAAGTTGCTAAAAACCATTGGTATGTTTTATCTGGATTTTAGTTGCTGAAGGCAGGAAATCTGTCCCCTATTACTTCGTAAAGGCTTGAAGCTCAAGTTTTTGTTTTTTTTAATTTTTGTATACAGTTTCTTCGTTGTGAGCTTAAGTTATTTGAGATATGTGTTTCATGCTTTGCATTCGACACTAAGAAAAAATTATCTTGTAGGAGCAAAAGAAGAAAGAGAAACTGGAGAGAAAAAAGGAATCTTTGAAAGTTACGAAGGTAATAAATAGTAAGCCTGAATATTTTATATACGTTACCTTAGATATTGAAGACATCCTCTTGTATTCTTCTGACTCTTGATCATCTTTTTAATTTTAACCTTCTTTATCTGATAGCCTTTCTTTGTTGCTTGCATAGAAACATGTAAAATCTGTTTCTCAGTATCTTAGATATGGTAGGAGAGCTAAACTGTGACCTTTAGTTTCTTATCCTGTGGACTGTATTTCATAGTAGCAAAATTTCACTTTATAATCTCAGGGAAAATCTACAAATATTTTATACCTCAAGGCATTTTATAAGTGGCCAGCTCTTTTGGAGCCTGTAATGATTGTTCTTCTTTGTGCCTCTAACCTCATTATGTCAACTTGGAACCATACCAATAATCTAAATTTGTATCTTGTACATAGCTGTAGCAGTGGAACCAAAACTGGAGTAGATAGCATGTATGGTAATAGCATTTCAGATAGAGCATCCATTTAGGGATAGCCTGAATTTTAGATGTGATCTTTTGGAGGAATGTTTTAATTTTTTTTAACATGAGGCTTTTTATGCCATATTGATAGGAATTGTACAAACAATACTTGTGCTAGTGAAAAGAGAAATAATATGCGTAATAACTATTGAGTACTTACTATGTGTTGGAGAAGGAAATGGCAACCCACTCCAGTGTTCTTGCCTGGAGAATCCCAGGGACGGGGGAGCCTGGTGGGCTGTGGTCTATGGGATCACACAGAGTCGGACACGACTGAAGTGACTTAGCAGCAGCAGCAGCAACACTTACTATGTGCCAGGTGTTGTTCTAAACTTTATATGTCTTAATTCTCAAAGTAGCTCTTTTAGGTAGAGATACTGTTACCCATGTTTTATGTATAAAGAAGCTGATGCAAGGAGATAGAGTACAGTCCATTCTCATTATTCATAGATTACATATTTTTCAGTTAACTTACTTGCTATAATTTGTTATCCCCAAATCAATACCCATGTTTTTTTGGCCATTCAGACATGTGCATGTGTGGAATGGCAAAAAATTTGAGTCTCTCTATAAGTAACATTCCCAGCTGAGGTCAAAGCTACCTGCCTTATTTAAGCTGTCACAGTGTAAACAAGTCTCCTTTTTGTGTCTAGGTAATGTCATGATTTTTTTATTTTTGTGGTTTTGGTGATGTTGCTGTTTAAAAGATTGTCAGTTACATTGTGCTGAAGTGCTGTCTAGTGTTTCTTATGCAAGAAGACTGTGATGTGCCTTATGGAGAAAATATATCTGTTAGATAAGCTTCCTTCACATGTGAGTTAAATTGCTCTTGGCTTTGAGTTCATTGTTAATCAGCAAATGTTTTAAATGAGCTGTCTTTAAACAGTACTGTATGTTTATATGTGTAAACAGGGTTATGTATTGATCAGTTAATGAAGATGTGCTTGCAGGAACCTAAACTTGTGTTTCTTCTAGATGCACTGATTCGGTGTTCACTAATTCAGTATTCATGGTGACTTTATAGAACTCAGCTATTGTGAATGAGAATTGACTAAGTGTGAAGATCACATAGCTAATAAATAGTAAGCTAGGATTTGATTCTAGGATTAATTTCAGACTCCACACTTAATTTTTACCCCAAACTGCCTTTGTTAGAAAATATCAAAATGCCAATAAGAAAAATAGGGAGGGTAATTAAGTCTAGTTACTTGATTCTTAGTGTAGTTAGTGGTGACGTTAAGGTACATAGCAGGTAACTGTACAACAAAAGCAATTGTGGAAAACTGATACTTGACTCAATTGCTAATTCCAGGGACTTACTTTGGGTTTTTGAAGAATGTACTTATAATTTTACTGGCTTAACCAACCGTTTACACTGTATTTTTCAACCTGTTGCTTTAAAACAGTCTTTACTTTCACCCAGCTAACTTTTTATACCAGGTTTTGAGGTTTTTTCCTTTTATTCTAAAGGTGTCAGCCATCATATTCTGTCTATTCCATTTCACTATTTTCTTGGTATTTTCCTTTTTAATCCTTTAAATTTTTTACTTCATTTTTATATTTACCTTCTTTGTCATTTTTATTTTTCATGCATGTTGTCTACCTATTCTTTTCCAGCTCACATTTTGAGACACTTTTTGAATGTCTCTTCATTTCTTTTATCTCCTTTCCATTGGTTTTTCTCTTTGATAGTCTACTCTCAGTTGTATTTAACTTACAAATTATACTGAAATGAGTACTCCTTCCATACCATACCCATTGAGTATCTTCAGCATAAACTTAGTTAGAGAAGAGATGTACATGGTAATTACAAAATAAAAATGCCTCTGTTTAATTTTGAAATTTGTCTTACATGGAAGAAAATGGAGAAAAGTAGAGCTTTGGGAAAAAGTAGAGTTACAAACAAGTTATAGTAGGGAAATATAGAAAAAGGTTACCTTTTAGTAAGCATAATAGTGAAGAGTTCTGGATTTGGTTCAACTGCAAGGAAAGTTTACTTAATTGGTGCCTTAAAACTTGTAATACCATAGAAGTTTTGGGAAAATAATAGTCTAAATCCTTGTTTTGTAGGATAAAAATTCCATTGATACACGTGAGGAGAATGCAGGTAAATTTCTTTGTTATAGTTTTGAAGAATATGTGTTTATATTTTTTGCTTAAATTACTATAAAAACTAAAATGATATTGTTTTTATAGTCATGAAAAAGAAGAGAGGAAGAGAAGATGAATCATACAATATTTCAGAGGTCATGTCAAAAGAGGTAAAAATAAAGGGGGAAGGACACATAAGGTTTTATGTTGTGTATAACCTATGTGATATTGATAACTATTACTTAAAGGTGTACTGATTACTGATATTTACCTATCTTTTCAGCCATTTAAGTGTTTTAGGGAAGAAGATGGTACCATCTTCCTGTCTGTCAAAGGAGCATGAGCTTGGCCTAGTGAGAAATTGTTATAACTTCTTACAACCTCAAAACTGTATCTTAAGAAAGATTGTTAGGGAGCTAAAACCATAAACTAATTTCTTTTTTTTTTTTTCTTTTTTGTGAGTTAGGGCTTTATGTACTAGGGTAGGGACAAGGGTGTAGGACACAATTTAACCAGTAAAAAGAAAGGAATACTCTCCAACTCAATTTATGAGACCATTATTACTACAATACCCAAACCAGACAAAAACATCACGGCAAAGGAAACTGCAGGCAATATCTTATGTATATGGATGCAAAAGTCCTCAACAAAATACTACTACTACTACTACTACGTCGCTTCAGTCGTGTCCGACTCTGTGCAACCCCAGAGACAGCAGCCCACCAGGCTCCCCCGTCCCTGGGATTCTCCAGGCAAGAACACTGGAGTGGGGTGCCATTTCCTTCTCCCATAAACTAATTTCTAAAGCCATTTCTGTTTTCACCTTCTCACTTAGTACCTCATTAAATAAAAATTAATTAAAGAATATCTTTAATTACAACAAACCCTAAATATCCCTTAAGCATAATTTGATATATCATATTCTTAATATTAACAAAAATTCTAACTTTATTATCTGCTCTACTTTTCTTTTATCTGAAATTATAACTCTTCACATCTTCATAAAGTATAAAGTTTAACATAATACTTGTCTTTTTTAAAAAGTTAATTTATTTTGGCTGTGTTGGGTGTTTGTTGTCGTGCAGGCTTTTCTCTAGTTTCTGTGTGTGGGCTTCTCATTGCAGTGGCTTCTCTTGTGGGACACTGGCTCTAAGGTGTGCGGGCTTCATTAGCTGCAGTTCCCAGGCTCTAGAGCACAGGCTCAGTAGTTGTGCCAATTGCTCTGCATCATGTGGCATCTTCCTGGACCAGGGATTGAACCTGTGCCCCTACATTGGCAGGCAGATTCTTTACCACTGAGCCACAGGGAAGCCCCATAATACTTGTCTTTTCTCTCAGGATATACTCTTTATTTTCCCTTCTTTCCCCATTTAAAAATAATATTCAAGACCCACTTGATTTGTTGTGGAACACACTGAGACTGTAGTGAAAAACACTTATTAATTAATAATAGTGAAAACACTATTAATGAGATTAACACATCCCTTGATGTGAACTGGGCTTCCCTTGTTCAGTGGTGAGGAATCTGCCTGCCAGTGCAGAAGATGCAGGTTCAATCTCTGGGTTGGGAAGATCCCCCCTGGAAAAGGAAATGGCAACCCATTCCAGTATTCTTGCCAGGAAAAGTCCCACGGACAGAGGAGTCTGGCGGGCTACAGTTGACAGGGTTGCCAAAGAATCAGACACAACTTAGTTACTAAACAACAACATTGATGTGAACCAGGAAATGTTTGACTTCACTCCCTCCTATTTTAGTATAAAAGGAGCCTGAATTCTAACTCAGGCAAGATGGTTCTTTTGGGGCAGGAGCCCACCATCATCCTGGTTTGTTGGCCTTATGAATAAAGCTGTTATTCCTTGCCCCAACAGCTCTTCTCTCAATTATTGGCCTGTTTTGCAGCAAGCAGTATGAACTTAGACTCAGTAATGTAATCACTCTCTTTGCCTTAGCATTTATCCAGTGAGAAATATTTGGAAGGAAGTAGTCAAATATAATTGGATAATTGGAAAATGCCATTGAGCATATAGAGGGGCGCTTAACTTAAGCCTGAGTTTCATAAAGGTTTCATCTAGGAAGTTGAGACTTAAGGGATAAAAATTAAGTCATGTAAAGGTGGTGGGGGCAGGTTAATAGGAATAATAAGATATAGGGAAGATGCTGGGGATGTGTTAATAGGAAGAGATGATAATCTTTAACAAATGTCCAGAGGCAGAAGAGTTCCTGGAAAGTTCAAAAAATTTAAAAAGAAATTACATTTGGCTCTAGTTTATAAACAGAAGAATGGTATAGGATGAAGCTGTAGAGGTAAGCGGCATTAGGAGTTTAGGAAGTTTAATTTCTACCAAGAATACTTCATAGTTGCTATTGTTTTGATTCATTCCCAAATTGTTCTCCAAAAAGGTTCATCTCAGCTAGCCATTTTAAAAGACAACTCTTCTATCCTCTATATAAAATTTCTTTAGCCTTAGAATATGAATATCTATATTTATATAAAACTTTACATACACACAAAACATACATGTGTGTATGTGTGTGCTATCAGCCACTTACATGTCCTTTTATTCTCCTGTGTATCTCAGATTTCAGATATGCTTAAAATTTCTTGAATGTATCATACTGTTTTATCCACTTTAGCCTCTGCACATGCTATCCTAGAATTTAATTCTATCTTTAATTATTATGCCCTGATAACAACTTTTTCAGAAAATTTGATACATTGTTCTCCTAAGTCACTAGGTTCATTGTCTTTATACCCTTAGCATCTAGTAGGTACTTCAGAATCGGAACACTTTTATTCTTTATTTTTAATGTATTTGTCTTTGCCTCTTGCTCAGGATTGCATATTCAGGTCTCTAATCCAGAGAGAGGCCTAAAGTGGCCTGGAGTTGGGATTTTAATACATTTGGAAGTGAATCCTTGAATAATGGTGATAACCACAACTTGACTCTAGAGCAGAGTTTTGAAAACTTTTTCTGTCAAGGGCTAGATAATAAACATTTTATGACTTTGAATAGTTTTGTGGGTAACTCACCCTGAACTTTGCTGTTGTATCCAGAAAATAGTCACAGACAAATTGTAAACCAATGAGCCTGACTTTTTTTCTAATTAAACTTTAGGCATTTATAAAAACAGGTTGTTGGCTAGAGTTGGTCCATGGGTTGTAGTTTGCCTTTTTACTAGAGGACTGTGTGAATTTGGACTTAAGAAAAACTTCAACTAAGAAGAAAAAGAAACTGGAAAATTTGGGGGTAAATATTCCAATTTTTAAGTGCTGCTCACAAATTCAGGATTTTATAAGATGCCATGGGCCTAATTTTGTCTCATGTTTGATTCCTCTGTATTTTAGTTACTTTGTGAGCCTTATCCCCATTTCCTGGCCTAAAATCAGAACAAGAGTAAATGTTTGTTGAATAAATAAATGAATGGACCATAATCATTGTTATTTTATTTCTGTTTCTCATTGTTTTAGGAAATTTTGTCTGTGGCCAAGAAAAATAAAAAGGAGAATGAGGTAAGAGATTTATAAGAGAGATTTATTTATAAGAGAGATTTATTAAATTTAGGAGTCATATTTGTGTCCCTGATCACTAGTTTTTTTTCTCTTAATCACCAGTGTACATTTTTTCTCACTAGTTATCTTATAACGTGCTTCTTTCTTATTTATCAACTTTAAGTATAATCTATTATATATTCTTTAATGTGTAAATATTAATTTTTGAGTCTTTGAGAGTCTGGCAAAGATGCAGGTAACTACATTCCACATGTATATATTCCACAGCTTGTGGAAGTCCCTCGGGATGCTTCAGTCTTGTTTCTGGCCTTCCAAGATTTTCTTTGGTTTTGTTTGAGAAGGCTTGTTTCTATCCCCACCCTTAAACCCTCATTTTATGTAGAGAGATGCCTTGTGACCTTGGTATTTACTATCCAAGGCTCTATACTTACAGGGTTTTTTTCTTTCTTCAGTAAAAGGTTTGGTTTATGATGCAGTTACAACCAATTATGTTAAATGTAAATAAAATTAAATATTTTTTTAATAAATTCTTAGATGTATTTTAAAAGATAAAGTCCAATCTAATCTTCTATCACAATTTACTGTGGAATTGACCACACTTTATAATATATAATAAGTAACATACTGATCTTATGTTCATTCTGATAAGTTTTGTTAAGTGTATATATCTGTGTAACCATCATCCAAATCAAAATTTTAGCACCTTTTCATTATGGTAGAAGGATCTCTGGTATACTTGCCAGTCTGGCCCACCCCTATTTCTGTTCCTTTTCATTCACCGTGGCTGATAATCATTGATGTTGTTTCGTTACTAGTAGGTTTTTATTGCTGAGTAGTATTCTGTCAAATATTACAGTGTCTTTATCCATTTTCTTCATGAGCATTTGGGTTATTTCCACTTTGTAACTATTCTGAATGAGGCTGCTATAATAACTTCTGTAAAGATCTTTGTGTGGACGTGTTTTCATATTTTTTTGATATATACCTAGGAATGGAATTGCTGGATCATATGGTAAATGAGGTTCAACTTTATAAGAAAGTAGAGCTCTTTTCTGAAAGTGAACCCATTTTACTCTCACTCAGTTCAGTTCAGTCGCTCAGTTGCGTCTGACTCTTTGCGACCACAGAAACTGCAGCACGCCAGACCTCCCTGTCCGTCACCAACTCCCGGAGTTCACCATACCCATGTCCATTGAGTCGGCGATGCCATCCAACCATCTCGTCCTCTGTCATCCCCTTCTCCTGCCCTCAATCTTTCCCAGCATCAGGGTCTTTTCAAATGAGTCAGTTCTTTGCATCAGGTGGCCAAAGTATTGGAGTTTCAGCTTCAACATCAGTCTTTCCAACAAATATTCAGGACTGAATCTCCTTTAGGATGGACTGGTTGGATCTCCTTGTAGTTCAAGGGACTCTCAAGAGTCTTCTCCAACACCACAGTTCAAAAGCATCAATTCTTCAGCACTCAAGGTTTTTCTATGGTCCAACTCTAACATCTGTACATGACTACTGGAAAAACCATAGCTTTGACTAGATGGACCTTTGCTGGCAAAGTAATGTCTCTACTTTTTAATATGCTGTCTAGGTTGGTCAGAAGTTTCCTTCCAAGGAGTAAGCGTCTTTTAATTTCATGGCTGCAGTCACCATCTGCAGTGATTTTGGAGCCCCCTCAAAAAAGTCAGCCACTGTTTCCCCATCTATTTCCCATGAAGTGATGGGACCAGATGCCATGATCTTCGTTTTCTGAATGTTGAGCTTTAAGCCAACTTTTTCACTCTCCTCTTTCATTTTCATCAAAAGGCTCTTTAGTTCTTTACTTTCTGCCATAAGGGTGGTATCATCTGCATATCTGAGGTTATTGATATTTCTCCCAGCAGTCTTGATTCCAGCTTGTGCTTCCTCCAGCCCAGCATTTCTCATGATGTACTCTGCATATAAGTTAAATAATCAGGGTGACAATATACAGCCTTGACATAGTCCTTTTCCTATTTGGAACCAGTCTGTTGTTCCATGTCCAGTTCTAACTGTTGCTTCCTGACTCTCCATTAGTAGTGCATAAAAGTTTGAATTCATATCATTGCCAGCATTTCATGTCATTAGTCTTTTTAAAAAACCTTAGCCGTGAAATGAATTTCATGTAGTTTTATTTTGTATTTTAATTATTAATGTAGAGTTAATTTTTGTGTTTGTAATGGCTGTTAATGTGTTTTCTTTTGTAAAGTTTCTGTTTATATCTTTTGCCCAGTTATTGGGTTATTTATATTTTTGTTGATACATGAGTTCTGATTGTTGTCAGATATATATACTGTATTTTCTTTCTGTTCTTGGCTTGCTTACTCAATGGTATCTTTTTTTAGTGGTATCTTTTAATAAGCAGAAAATTTTAAATTTTGTAATAGTCCAAATCATTACTTTTTTTTCTTTTGATGGTTAGTACTTTTTTGTCTTGTATAAGAAGTATTTGTCCATCACAAGGTTATCAAGGTTTGTGGTAACCTTGTGAAAATTTATCACAAGGTTGTTCTGTTTTCTTCTGAAAGCTTTATGGTTCTTGGTTTGATGTTTAGGTATATTATTTCATCACAGATTTTATGTATGGAGTGGTGAAACTCAAGTTCCCTATATTTCCAGTTGAATATTCACTTGTTGGCGTCATTTATAGGACTTCATTTGAATTGACTTAATCCTTGTTTTCATATTCTTATAATGGAATTTGTACATAGCTAACCAATGAAGTCTACTGTTGGTCATAAGTTGGTGCTGTGTCACAGATAAATTGACACTCTTTAAGTTTGATAGTTTTAAAC
The DNA here is from genome assembly GCA_006410635.1 of Cephalophus harveyi. Taxonomy (NCBI): domain Eukaryota; kingdom Metazoa; phylum Chordata; class Mammalia; order Artiodactyla; family Bovidae; genus Cephalophus; species Cephalophus harveyi. The sequence goes on along the minus strand of SJYT01004611.1, from coordinate 266,391 downwards.
TATATTTACTTTGTCCCTTTCCCTGTAGTGAAGGTAATTACTTATAGAAAGTAAATGATTTTTATATTCTTGAACGGAACTAACTATAGACTTTTATTCAACATGTGAAATGATCTTCACAGTGATTCAATTCAGTTTAGTTGCTCAGTCGTGTCCGACTCTTTGCGACCCCATGAATCACAGCACGCCAGGCCTCCCTGTCCATCACCAATTACCGGAGTTCACCCAAACTCATGTCCATCGAGTCGGTGATGCCATCCAACCATCTCACCCTCTGTTGTCCCCTTCTCCTCCTGCCCCCAATCCTTCCCAGCATCATGGTCTTTTCCAATGAGTCAGCTCTTCACATGAGGTGGCCAAAGTATTGGAGTTTCAGCTTCAGCATCAGTCCTTCCAATGAACACCCAGGACTGATCTCCTTTAGGATGGACTGGTTGGATCTCCTTGCAGTCCAAGGGACTCTCAAGAGTCTTCTACAACAGCACAGTTCATTATGTAACTGCAATTTTGATTAGTAGTTACATTTTCTGATTAATGGAGGGTAGCAGCATAATTATGTATTAAACTTTTATCTGAACTTTTTTCTTTACAGGATGAGAGCTCCTCTTCTAATATGTGTGTAGAAGATCTTCAGAAAAATAAAGATTCAAATAGTAAAATTAAAGATAGATTATCTCAAACGGTTAGGCAAAATACGAAATTCTTTTTTGACCCCGTTCGGAAATGTAATGGACAGCCAGTACCCTTTCAGCAACCAAAACACTTCACGGGAGGAGTGATGCGGTGGTACCAAGTGGAAGGCATGGAATGGCTTAGGGTAATACATCCTCAGTTTTGATTCAAGATATTGTTTCATTTCTATATAATGACCCATTAATATGATATAACACAACTTGAGCTGTTCTTTCTGTGTTTCACTATTACATATAAGACATGTATTTCTGTGTAAATACTTATTTTCTAATTTATTTACCCAGAGTAAGTTTTTGAAAGTGGAAATTTATCTTATTCAAGGCTACCAACATTTTTATGGCTTTGGAAACTGAGTTCACACAGTGTTTTTATAACTTAAAATGTGAATATGTCAGTCTCATCATAATTATCCTTGTTGGATTAAAAGGAAGAAATAAACTGCTGATTCAATAGATGTTTATATCAGCATTCAAAGAGATTGTATATTATTTTTGTCTAGATGCTTTGGGAAAATGGAATTAACGGTATTTTAGCAGATGAAATGGGATTGGGGAAGACAGTTCAGTGCATTGCTACAATTGCATTGATGATTCAGAGAGGTGTACCTGGACCTTTTCTCGTCTGTGGCCCTTTGTCTACACTTCCTAACTGGATGGCTGAATTCAAAAGATTTACACCAGAAGTAAGACATGCTTCCTTTTGTTAAATATATTATCATTACAAATATTTTATTATTTTTTTGCCTGAATTAAGTTATAAATCTTTTATTATAATTATGTTGATTTCTGTGTCTACATCTTATTTAACTTTCAATATCAGTAATACCTTCTGTAAGTTTATATAGAATATGTATTAATAATCTCAGAAATCTTGCCTGAAATATCCCTGGGTGATTTTTAGTGCATTGAATACTTTGACCCACCTGAGACAGACCTTGGTAGAATTTATTTTTTAATTCTGTTCACCCTTATTATAATGTTTTCTTTCCATATGTGTTTTAGCCACATCCTTGCCTTAGGAGTAGTACACGTTCCAGAAATAACTTTGCCATTTCTCTCACCTTACACTTGATTTGTTTTTGCGGCCCTTTTTATCCTCCCACTGTAGCCCAGCAGTTAAAATTGATTGACTCATTTTATTATAGAAAGATAGAACTAAAGTTAAATTATGTTTTTTCTCTGAGAAATGTTAAACTTCATATTTTCCAAATTGCTGTTGTTTATATTTTGTTCTAAAGTTTGTTACCAATCAATCTAATAAAATCTTTTAGATTCCTACTATGTTATATCATGGGACCCAGCAAGAGCGTCGAATGTTGGTAAAGCATATTCATGTGCGGAAAGGGACACTTCAGATCCATCCTGTGGTGATCACTTCGTTTGAGATAGCCATGAGAGACCGAAGTACATTACAGGTATGAATGGTCTTATTGTAGTCTTTGTAATCCATAAATCACATTTCTGAAAATTTATATCACCTTCCAGTAGCATTGGTTTAATTTTTTTTTTCCTGATAGAATAAATTGCATTGGGTATATTCCTTTAGAACCTAGAGGTTTATATTAACCAAAAGATTGAGATGAAGATTGTAGTCTCTAACAGGAAAATTAAAGCCTTTGGCACTTAAATCTTGGTTACCACACACCATTTAAATAATTTTTATCTCTTTTCCTTTTTTTCTTAATTTCTTTTTTTTGGCTTTGATGAAAATTCTAATGCTATTTAATGTTCCAGAGCATATAGAACTAACAAAGTCTTTCAGTTCCTTTTTTAGGACTCCAGGATAACACTAATTAAAACTTGACAAAGCATTAGAAAGGAAAACTATAGACTACTTTGCCTAAAAAATGTGAATGGAAAATTCTTAAGTACATAACAGCAGGTGGACTTTATTAGTTCAAGACCAAGTGAGGACTGTTTTAGGAATACAAGTATATATCAGTTTCAGAAGAATCTAACTTACTCTCTTAGTAGATCAGAGGAAAACATTATCTCAATAGATACAGAAATACCATTCAATAAAATTGGACATTCATTCCTAATAAAGTGGTTTTGTTTTTAGAATTGCTTTTAGGAGAAATTGTGAGACTATCATATAAAATGTTTCCCCTGAATTCCTTTTCTAGAATTGCTATTGGAAATACTTAATAGTAGATGAAGGACACAGAATTAAGAACATGAAGTGCCGCCTAATTAGGGAGTTAAAACGATTCAATGCGGATAACAAACTTCTTTTGACTGGTACTCCTTTGCAGAACAATTTATCAGAGCTTTGGTCATTGCTAAACTTTTTGCTGCCAGATGTATTTGATGACTTGAAAAGGTAGGTAAGCCAGCTGTTCAATTATTGCCTATGGTTTTCTAAAAGTCTCAAAATCTGTGTTCATAGATTTCTTCTAGGTAGCTGAACTTTAATAATAGTTTTTGGCTAGCTCTTTGTAGTATATGTAGTATATATATATATAAGGGCTTCCCTGGTGGCTCAGAGGTTAAAGCGTCTGCCTCCAATGCGGGAGACCTGGGTTCGATCCCTGGGTTGGGAAGATCCCCTGGAGAAGGAAATGGCAATCCACTCCAGTATTCTTGCCTGGAGAACCCCACGGACAGAGAAGCCTAGTAGGTTACAGTCCACGGGTCGCAAAGAGTCGGACACGACTGAGCGACTTCACCTCACCTTGTAGTATATATGTTCTCTATTTTTTTCTAGTTTTATTGAAAAATAATTGATATACATTACTGTGCAAATTTAAGATGTACAGTATGATGGTTTGATTTACATATATTGTGAAGTGATTACCACAGTAGGTTTAATTAACATCCGTCATCTCAAATAGATACAATAAAAAGAAAAAGTTTTCCTCCTTGTGATGAGATCTCTTAAGATCTACTCTCTTAACGACTTGACTCTGTATCATAAAGCCATATTAGCTATGGTGGTCATGTTGTACATCATATCCCTAGTGTTTATTTTATAACTGGAAGTTTGTCCTTTTTAACCATCTTCCTCCAAATCCCCTCCCATGGTAAGTTCTACTTTTGACACAAATTATGAGAAGAGATAAACAAAACAGTTAATTTTAAAGTTTTTATTGTATTGATTAAAGGAAAGCTTTTATACTGCTTAGTTTTTATTTTTATTTTTTCTGACTATGGCTCATGATTTGTGGGATCTTAACACCCCAACCAGGGATTGAACCTGCATCCATGGTAGTGAACGCTCCCAGTATCTTAACCACTGGACTTCCTGGGAATTATCTGCCTTAAAATATTTTTATAAAGTTCCTTATTGTCTTAACTTTCACTTTCATATAGATTTTTCTCATTATATTCTTACAAACAAGGGATAGAGAGGTTGAATACATCCCCTCTCACATAAGAAAACCCAAGTGTCAAAATATTAAAAATATAACTAGTTAATGCCAGACTCAAAAATATAACCAAGGTCTCTCAGTTTCACCGTCATGTTTTTTTATTCTGGAAGCTGTATTTGAAGCATATAGCATAAAGAACAAAATATAAGCATAGATTTCAGAAAATCAGTATGCTCAGGATAGAAAAGTAAATAATCTTATTAGACATTAAAAATAGGCAAAATAATTGATTTATACTTTGTCATCAGTGAAGTAAGAACATTAATTTTATATGGGAAAGTAACTTTTAACGTTTTTGAGAATGTGCTCCTCCATGGGTAATAGGATGTTAGCTCAAGGCCAGGCTGTCTTAGGGAACATTTATTGAAAGAGATTTCCAGGTCCTGTGTATTTCTGCTTAGTTAGAACACTGAAGTAGGAGCTGGGAATCTGTATTCATAAAATGTGCCTCAGGTGATGAAATTTTGGGAATATCTGATTTAACTACTGTTATTACCATTTTCCCTAATTGTATTTACTGACAATATTAGTGCAGACATGCTTATATTTAATAGTTCATGTTAATAGGGTTTTGTTTTGTTTTACATTGTGAAGAACTTAAGGATATTAATAGAAATCATTATCGGCATACATACATGTTGAATCCTAAAACATTGTAGTGGGTCACATTTTTACCAAAAGAGAGTCCCATATGCCCTTGATTTTCAGAGACAGTTTTTATTTCTATAACTTTATTAAAATGTTTCATAAAATGTGTATCTTAGGATGTGAGGGTGATGTGGCTGTGACATCTGTCATCCTACTGATAGCTAGGGTTGATTTGACAATCGAGGCCAGTGTCCCTTTCCTCCCATGAGATATGTGCATTCTTCCTGAAGCTGCATGTTTGGAGGAAGAGGACGTTTCCCAGTAGAGGTGGACCTGTCTCAAGGTCCATTTGTAGGAGAACATGGGGTAGGCAAGCTTCCAGGACTCTAGACATACCGAAATGAAGTCTGCCTTTAAAGAAAGAGGGAGAAAAATGTACCTTAATGTTTATTTGGTGTTTATACTATTGTAAGATAATACATTTATAAATCAGAAAAAATGTTCCTTTTGGAAAAATGCTGCTTCATAATATACAGGTTAATATAAAGTTTAAAATGTAAAAATGTATTAATATAATTGATTTATATTGATAGGCTAACTTATAATTTTTTCTTTTACAGCTTTGAATCTTGGTTTGATATCACTAGTCTTTCTGAAACTGCTGAAGATATTATTGCTAAAGAGAGAGAACAGAATGTATTGCATATGCTGCATCAGGTTTTTTGATTTTCTTATTCTGCCTACTGTAGACTCACAGAATAAAAAAGACACCTTAGAAATTACATATACAACCTGTTGTAGATTTTGAAAAATGAGCTTTCTGCTCCCCAATTTAACTTTCTGTCCTGTCCTTTCCCCTCCCCCAGAGGTCTCATGGTATGACAGCAGAGCTAAAGGGCTTTTTCAAACTTTTGTCATTTCAACATATACTCATTTTATCCCTAATGGTTATATACTGTTTGTCAGCCAAAAATAAAAATAAGTGATTTTTATTCAGTGTTTGCCAATAATAGTTGCATAATTTACTTACAAACTGTGTAATCCGTTCTGCCATTTCATACAGATTCTATCTATCCTATCTGTCTTTAAACAAATACCGTCTTTGAAAAGTCTCGAAGTTTCTTATGTGGGCCTGAATTTCTTCTCAATTGTGCTTTAACAATTTTATTCAAAATCTTTCTGAAAAAGTTTTTTTGACTTTCAAGTTTTTTGACTTTGAAGTGAGACAGTACAGATATCAAAACGAAAAATAATATCCCAAATCATGAATTTTTTTTTCTGATAATTGCATGTAGGTGTATTTGTTTCTGAACTGCTGCCTACAGATACTTTTTTCTTAACCTACTGGTAATGGTCTCTCTGTCTCTGGCTAAATTAAAGTCTCCCTGTGCTTGGCTCTGTACCTGTGAAGTACTTAATTACAGAGCCCTAAAAATGAACTTTCTATATGTAAATTTTAAGCTAAGGCTGTAAAGGATATATAAAGGTTTTCTTTTAAACACCTAAACAGTTTAATAATGGTGTAATTATTGCTTCTCTTTTGTTTTTAAAATGTGGAAATCTCTTGTCATCACAGCTGATGAAAGAATAATTTTAAGTCTGAAGTTTTAAAACTTACAGAAGGAAACTTTTCATGTCTACTTTTCTGGGTCAGTTGTTTTTGTTTTTTTACTAATTCAAAACCTCACTTTTAAAAAATATGGCCTATAACTTCATCCCTAAGAAGTATAGATACCATCTTATTTTTGCTTTTTAAAATATTCAAGTTATACTAGAATTTTTGTAAAATTAATAAGTTGTGAACTGTAATAGATAAACACTGTGAGTTTATCATGTGGTGGTCTAGTCAAGACGATTTCATGGAGATATTTTATATCACTTTTTGAGATGTGATAGTTTCATATAGGAAGAAAGGATAAAATGATATTTGGGAGAGTATCCCTTGAAAATACAGAAATGTTTGATATTTACATATATTTATTCATGTTTAAATTTTAGATTTTAACACCTTTCTTACTGAGAAGACTAAAATCTGATGTTGCCCTTGAAGTTCCTCCTAAACGAGAAGTAGTTGTTTATGCACCACTTTCAAAGAAACAAGAGACCTTTTACACAGCCATTGTGAACCGTACAATTGCAAACATGTTTGGATCCAGTGAGGTAGAGTGTGGGCTTGAATTAACCTGTAAATGACAGTTGGCATAGAAAATTTTCATGGTTCTTAATATAAGGCTTATATTTCATGGTCTTAATATAAGGTTCATTGTGTTTTCATGGCTTTTTACGATAAGGCTCATTACCTGTTTTCATGACTTACTCAGGGTGAATTTCTAATTGGAGTAGAAGGCATCAGGCCAATAGCAAAAACTGTCTAAAGTTCAAGTGATGGTTTCTGCAATAACTGCTTTATAGTCATCTGAAATACTGTGTGGGGATGAACTTGAAAATAAATTTGAACAAGCACACAGTGTACTAAGGCTTGCCAACTAGACCAGTTGCCTCAAATATATAATCCCTTTACAGGAGATTGTTGGTAGCCAAAAACTTAAATAAAATCCTCTATCTGAAAGAAACATCTCTTTTAGTCAGCCATCATATTATAAGAAATTGAATTGGAATATGATTATCTTACAACTGGAGATCAGGAGACCCTTAAATTTTAAGATGTTCAGATTTTTGACTGATTGCCATGGACCTATGTGTTTCTTTTTAAAGCACTTAGGGTTATGCATCTTTGTTTTGTACAGTCATTAGACCATTTTTATTTTAATTAAAGGAATCTCTGGCTTTTTAGCTGTTAGAAAATTAAACTAGTTGTCTATTGGGAGGAATTTCATAGCTGTATTATACCAATCCAAAGAAATACCCTCTGTAATGATACACAGGGTTTTATTTCAGCCCAAACCTATTAAATTCCTTTATATAAATTCAGAAGTTTTATCTATCATTTTTTTCCATTGTGATATGAATGCATTAACTCTGAAACTAGATATGGGCATCAGTGTTAAAATAATGAAATCTCACAGGAAAACATTTACATTTGGCTATAGTTGATGGATCCTTGGTTTTGCACCTTTGAAAATTATGAAGCTCAATGATGAAAGACAGACTTTTTTTTTTAATATCTTAAAACACTTCATGCATAAAAATATTATGCCCTACTTTGTATATATGTATATATAGAATTTAAGGGTATGCTTTTTAAACATATTTCTTTAATTTGTTCTATTGCAGAAAGAAACAGTTGAGCTGAGTCCCACTGGACGACCAAAACGCCGAACTAGAAAGTCAGTAGATTACAGCAAAATAGATGATTTCCCTAATGAATTAGAAAAACTGATCAGCCAAATACAGCCAGAGGTAGACCGAGAAAGGTGTGAGTTTAAAAATAGATTTTTTTAAAGTATTCTTTAAACTGTATTATTATTTTTTTTAATTTCTTGTATTTATGGATTATACATTTTGGGCAGAACTATTGTGGAAACAAATGTCCCTATAGAATCTGAAGTTAATCTGAAGTTGCAGAATATAATGATGCTACTTCGAAAATGCTGTAACCATCCATATTTGATTGAGTACCCTATAGATCCAGTTACACAGGAGTTTAAGGTAAATGCTATTTAATAATATACTATTTTGATTTCTGTTGACTTTTCTGTCGTGTGAAAGTGTCATTTTGTTATTATTTGCAGTAAATACCTTGCTGTTTGTCATGAAGATTGTAATCCTTTTAGTAAGTAGAGATGATAGTCTTCACCCCCCAGATAAAGGTTGTTTTCTATATGTAAGCTAATATTTTATTTATATGTTTTATATAAATAGCTAAGAATCCTCCTAAATTTAGAGTGACATTAGAAATAAAAGTTTTTTTAGTAATTAATTGGCTTCTACTCCATGTTTTACTTTTACTGTCTGTTTGAGAGGTTGTTGTCACCTTTTCAGTATTCCTTTAGTTAGCATTCAGCTTGTCAAAGTCAGTCTGACGGCTCATTGCTTAAATTCCAACAAATAGCCACAGAACAGAAGAAAAAGTTGATGTTGAGTTGCAGACTCCCAGATTAAATGAATGAAATTGGTCTCTTGGGTGGTTGATGGGAAGACAACATATATGAAGTGACATCCGTTCTCAGTAACTCTCAATAACCGTATTTTAGAGTAGGTTCCTCATCCTTAGCATATTGATATTTGGGGCCAGATAATTCTTTGTTAAGGAGATACTGTCTTGTGGGCTCTAGGCCAGTTGTCCAGCATCCGTAGCCTTTAGCCACCAGATGCCACAGTAATTCCCCTCGCCCAGCTGTGTCAACCTAAAGTATATTTCAGGCACTGCCCAGTATACCCTGGGGATGGAGGGCAAATTTGCCCCAATTAAGAATGACTGCTTTAAAGCTTTTCACTAAACAAGGAAGAAGATAATCTCTGGAGGATAGATACTTCATCAGAAGATTAATTTCATCTTTGATACTTAGGTTACTTACAAGCTCTTACACTTTCTTTCATTTCTACTAAGAATTTTGGCAGTAATTTTCATACACATTTGATTGAAAGTGTACTCAGTTATAAAGAATAAACCTCAACATTAAGTTGAACTTAATGTTTTATTATACAGAGTTTTGGGGTGAGGGGTGGGGAGAATAGATTAAGTATACACTTAAACTATAGTTTGTATTTTGTGAGATCATTGATTTTAAATTCTAGAGTTTATCTTTTCCTTGAGAACTATCTCCTGATAAAAAAGGTCAAATAACAAAGTTAGATTAAAAGGTGGGACTTATTTGTCATTGAAAACTTAAACCTGTAAACATGGTTTTTATTTTGACAAAAACAGATTATTAATTGTTGTGACTATTTTTTTTTTTTCCTTTCTTTGCTCAAGGTTGATGAAGAGCTGGTAACAAATTCTGGGAAATTCTTAATTTTGGATCGAATGCTGCCAGAACTAAAAACCAGAGGTCACAAGGTGTGGTACTTTTGATTGGGTTTTTGGCTATATAATTATTTTTTGTTAGTAAGTATAGATACTAAGGTATATTTAAATTTTAGGTGCTGCTTTTTTCACAAATGACAAGAATGTTGGACATTTTGATGGATTACTGTCACTTTAGAAATTTCAACTTTAGCAGGCTTGATGGATCCATGTCATATTCAGAGAGAGAAAAAAATGTAAGACTGCTTATGTCATCCATACTTAATTCTTTGTAACTCCTTTCTGGATTTCTGAAGTAATGTTCAATAGACCTAGGGACTTTCTGGTGGTCCAGTGGTTAAGACTCTGTGCTTCCACTGCAGAGGGCACAAGGTTGGGCCTCTGGCTGAGCAACTGGGATCCCACATGCCCTGTGGCACAACCAAAAAATAAAAATAAAAAGACTTACATCCTAGGGCCTCTGGCTTATTGCCACAACCTGGGCGATAGGCATGATTATTTTGTTTCATGGAAGATGAATCTGATAGTTTTATCTCTTTTCCACCAAATTGGTTTTTTCAACTTTATGGCTTCTGCTGCTGCTGCTAAGTCACTTCAGGGGCTGTCAGTGTGTGTTTATCCCACATCAGAAGTCCTGTAGATGCTTGAGAACTATACTCAGCTTCATGGCACACCATTGCCTTCCCCCCCTCCTTTGCTGATAAACAGATGGTGATAAGATAGCTACTTACTAGTCAGTTTTTTATCCACATTCCAGGAAGGAACAGTTTCTTTCTTAATTCCTTATGTTTACATCCCTTTTGCTTTTAGATACACAGCTTCAACACAGAACCAGATGTGTTTATCTTTTTAGTGAGTACCCGAGCTGGTGGCCTGGGCATTAATTTGACTGCGGCAGATACTGTTATCATTTATGATAGTGATTGGGTAAGTTGGAAGTGTACCAATAGACATTATATTTCCATTTTAATCTTTCATTGTATATTTTGCAATTTCATTTACTTATTTTGAAAACATCCACTATAAGATGAGAATCATTGCTTTGTCAAGTGTTCTGTCTGTAAAGACTTAAACGTATTTTATCACTGAAGTAATGCTTGGAAGCCTAAATTCAGTTAAAGTGAAGAAGTGAAGTCGCTCAGTCGTGTCCAATTCTTTGCGACCTCATGGATTGTAGCCAACCAGACTCCTCCGTCCGTGGGATTTTCCAGGCAAGAATACTGGAGTGGTTTGCCATTTCCTTCTCCAGGGGAATTTCCCGACCCAGGGATCAAACCTGAGTCTTCCACATTGTAGGCAGATGCTTTACCGTCTGAGCCACAAGGGAAGCCCAAATTGAGTTAAGGCACTGTTTAAAAGATTCTGGTTGGATCATCCTTATTGACTCTGCCCACATAGTATGAGTTTAACTAATTTTAACCTTAAATTGTTAAATGTTTTTCTTTTTAACTTTTAAGAACCCCCAGTCTGATCTTCAGGCCCAGGATAGATGTCATAGAATTGGTCAGACAAGGCCAGTTGTTGTATATCGTCTTGTTACAGCAAATACTATTGATCAGAAAATTGTGGAAAGAGCTGCTGCTAAAAGAAAACTGGAAAAATTGATCATCCACAAAAGTAAATAATATTTTGTAGTACTTTTTTGCTTCAGTTGTCTATTGTGTGTTGTGAGTTTTGTTGTTGTTACTTTCTTTATAAGAGAAATCAGTGCAGGATTTAAATAAGCAGTGGGGAATTTAAAGCTATATGCACTTTCAAAGTATCTTAAAGTCTGAAGTCTGTCATGGCACTTTGACGTGATGTTACTGATTATTCTCTTTTTTCATTAAAAAAAAAGTTAATTGAAGTATAGTTGATTTCTAATATTCTGTTAGTTTCAGGTATACAGCATAGTAATTCACAGTTTTTATATATTTTGCTCCATTTAAAGCTATTGAAAAATAATGACTTTACTGCCCCTTTCCTTCTCCCCACTAACCACTAGTTCTCTATATCTGTGAGTCTGTTTTCTTGTTTGATTTTTTGGGTTCCATATACAAGTTTTAGCATACAGTGTTTGTCTTTCTGTCCTTTTTCACTAATCATAATACCCTCTAGGTTCATCCATGTTTTGAATGGTAGAATTTCTCTTTTTTTATGATAACTAATACTCCATTTTGTACTCTTCCTTATCCATTCATCAGTTGAACACTTTGGTTGCTTCCATACTTGGCTATCATAAATAATGCTTCTATGAACATTGGGATGTATGCATCTTTTCAAATTAGTATTTTTGTTTTCTTCAGATATATACCCAGGAATAGAATTGCTGGATCATATGGTATTGGGTTGGCCAAAGAGTTCATTCTGGTTTTTCTGTAACTGTCTTACAAGGTGGGATGGATTAAGAGATTGGGACTGACATATATACACTATTATGTATCTAGGTAACTAATGAGAACTGACTGTCTAACTCAGGGAACTCTACTTAGTGCTATGTGGTGCCCTAAATGGGAGGGAAATCCAAAAAAGAGGGGATCTATGTATACATACAGCTGATTGACCTTGCTGTACAGCAAAAACTTAACACAACATTGTAAAGCAACTATAATAATTAATAATTGATAACTGAAGTCACTCAGTCGTGTCCGACTCTTTGCGACCCTGTGGACTGTAGCCTACCAGGCTTCTCCATCCATGTGATTCTCCAGGCAAGAATACTGGAGTGGGTTACCATTTCCTTCTCCAGGGGATCTTACCGACCCAGGGATTGAACCCAGGTCTCCCGCATTGGAGGCAGACGCTTTAACCTCTGAGCCTATACTCCAATTTAAAAAAAGAAGATTAAAGCTATTAAAGGTAGTGCTACAATAAAATTACTTACTTTGATGAGCCCCCGCTATTTAAAAAATATTTGATTCCAGTATACCCTTTTCATAGTTTCAATAATAGAATATTAAAAACACAGCAATTTTTTATCTAGAAAAGTTTCTGAGAAATAGGGAGAGTGATGTGGGTGAGGCATTGGCATTTTATATTCTGTTCCCTGAGAGTCCTTGGCGTTCTGCTTTTGTTTATTCAATATAAAATTCTATTTGGGCAAATGACTTGATGGCTGCCTTACAAAAAATTGAAAATCATCTTATGTACATTTTGAAGCATAGAGAAATCATAATAATGTTGAAAATCACTAACAATTTATGCTGCTTTTCTACTCACAAAAACTTTCTCCAGTGTATTTGATTTTGAGAGAAATAATGGATTAGGTTTTAGACATCTTTAATTTGACTTGATGGAGCATTCAGATTGTAGTTAGAATTTCCGTTGAAGGAAAAAGGTGCTTGGTCCAAGTAAGATTTTGTGCAGATTAAAGTTTTTTCACCTATGCTGCTTTTAGGGATTTGAATGAGGAAATAAATTACATTTTGTTTATTTAATTTGGTTTAAATTGTGTGTGCTGTGTGCTTAGTTACTCAGTTGTGTCCGATTTTTTGTGACCCCATGGACTGTACAGGCTAGATTCCTCTGTTCATGGGGATTCTCCAGGCAAGAATACTGGATGGGTTCCCACGCTCTCTCTAGGAACCTTCCCTACCGAGGGATCAAACCCAGGTCTCCCTCATTACAGGTGAATTCTTTACCAACTGGGCTGCCAGGGAAGCCCAAGAATACTGGAGTGGGTAGCCTATCCCTTCTCAAGGGGAACTTCCCAACCCAGGAATCAAACCGGGGTCTCCTGCATTGCAGGCGGATTCTTTACCAGCTGAGCTACCAAGAGATTTTAGATTAGGTACAGTTTGTAGTTTTATTTTCCCAAGTTTTATTTTTAGTAATTTTAGAGGTTAATTTCAGAGAACAAGTTGAAAATAATTTTTTAAATGCTGGCAATGTTTTATTGAGGTGTAATACACATACAGGAAAATTCCAAGCTAAGTATATAGCTTGATGCCTCTAACAAGTTATACTCAAATAATTGTCATCCCATATCAAGGTAACATTTCTGTTTTCCAAGAAAGTTCCCCTTTCCAGTATTTCCCAAACTCTTGCTCCATACTAGAAGGCAGTCACTATTCCAGTTTTTGTCACATGGGTTAGTTTTTCCTTTAACTTCACACCTGGATTCATTTGTACATACATATTCTTCTTTTGCCTAAGCTACTTATATATGATGTATTTTGAGATTCATCTCTGTTGTGTTAGAAGTTTGTGATTTTTTTTTTTTTAATTGTGAAATAATTCATCCATTCTTTTGTTGATTGATGTTTGATTTACAGATTTTGGTTCTTACGAATAAGGTCCTCTTGTTGCAAGTGTTAATGAACATGTGTATTTATTTGTGCTTTGTCTTAGGGTGGGTATAGGTTTACCTATAGAAAACTACCAAACTTTTCCCAAGTGGACATACCACTTTACTCCCACCTGCAAAGTATGAGAACTGCAGTTGCTTTTCTTTTTTACCAACACTGGGTTTGTCTATCCTTTTTATTTAATGTAGGGTATTCTGATTGGTTTGTAATGTGTTATATTTTGGTTTTAAAAGCAATTTTGAGTGTTTTTAATTTTTTGTAAATTTTTTCCAGATCATTTCAAAGGTGGTCAATCTGGATTAAATCAATCTAAGAACTTTTTAGACCCTAAGGAATTAATGGAATTATTAAAATCAAGAGATTATGAAAGGTGAGATTGTTTTTACTTTAGAAAAATATAATTCATAGTTTTGATTCATCCTATAAGACCTGAATATTTTGTTTTCTTATAGGGAAGTAAAAGGATCAAGAGAGAAAGTCATTAGTGATAAAGATCTGGAGTTGCTGTTAGATCGAAGTGATCTTCTTGGTAAGTATCTCTTATGGTTTTACTTACTATTTTTATGGAAACCTTGAAATATATACATAAGTAGAGAGAAGTATAATATACCGCTGGGTATCACTCATTCTGCCCTAATAGTTTACAACATTTAGCCAATTTTGTTTCATTGCCATTTTCTTTAATCAGAATGTTGAATTCATGCCATAGCCACTTTTAGGCATCTTTTATTGAGAAGAACATGTTTTTAAATATTGTCACTATGTCATTATTACATTTGAGAGAGTTGGCCCTAAAACTTTAATAGCTGCTAATACCCAGTTCATATCCAAATTTCTCCACTTGTCCTAGTCTTTTTACAGTTTGAATCAGGATCCAAATTCCGTTGTTCTTGCTATCTTTTTTCTTCTCTATCACTTTCCTCCTCACTTTTGTTATTCCATGCTGTCGATTTGTTGGAGAAACTGGGTTATTTGTCTAGTGGAACGACCTGCATTCCAGAATTGGCCAACTTCTCCCTCTCATTGTTCTTTGACATGTTCCTCAATCTACTTATTTTCTGTGAAGTGGTAAATAGCTGTGAAACTAGCTCTACTGGCTTAATAAGATCCAAGTTCCGTATTTTAGGAATACCAGTGCTTTGTTCTCATTTTAAATCATATAAAGAGATGCATCATGTCTGGGTTTCTTATTTTTAGTTAGCTAAGATTAAGATTGATCAGCTGATTCAGGCTGATCTTCATTTAGTGTTCTGTTCTTCTATTTAACCTGATTTTTTTTAGCATTTATTTATTATGGTTTAGAACCATTATTTTTTGAGCATTACAAAATGCTGATTTTCTTATTCTGTCCTTCCTTTATTAGCTGGAATTAGTCTATTATAACTTTCCCATATAAATTATTTGGTTACTCTGAGATACAATCTATATAAATAAGATAGGGCTTCCCTGGTAAGTCAGTTGGTAAAGAATCTGCCTGTAGTGCAGGAGACCCAGGTTTGATCCCTGGGTCAGTAAGATCCCCTGGAGAAGGAAATGGCAACCCACTCTAGTAATCTTGCCTGGAAAATCCTATGGGGGAGCCTGGAGGGCTGCAGTCCATGGGGCTACAAGATTAATTCTTTCTTTTATGTATAAATTGTAAGAATAATGAGTCAATGCCTACAAATGGTGATCATAAGTTATTTTGAATACAAATAAATAATTAAAACTCATCCTTTCCTACTCATTCTATAATATGGGTATCTATGCTCTTGATTATTTATGTATATCTCCAGAATGGAAATAAATAATGGTATCTTTTCCTAATTGTGTTCAGCAGTGTTATTAAGGGTGATGTCATCTGCATATCTGAGGTTAGGTTATTGATATTTCTCCCGGCAATCTTGATTCCAGCTTGTGCTTCTTCCAGCCCAGCATTTCTCATGATGTACTCTGCATAGAAGTTAAGTAAGCAGGGTGACAATATACAGCCTTGAAGTACTCCTTTTCCTATTTGGAACCAGTCTGTTATTCCATGTCCAGTTCTAACTGTTGCTTCCTGACCTACATATAGGTTTCTCAAGAGGCAGGTCAGGTGGTCTGGTATTCCCATCTCTTTCAGAATTTTCCATAGTTTATTGTGATCCACACAGTCAAAGGCTTTGGCATAGTCAATAAAGCAGAAAATGTTACATTAGTAGCTTGCTATTGGTGATGGCAGGCATAGATACAGGAAAAAGATAAATTACACTCCTTTTTGGGGAATAGGGAGTCTGTTGTTAAACACCAGCACACCACGGGGTATAGCGTCATGATATCTTCAACTTAGTTTCAAATAGCTCTTCTAAAATTTGTCATCTTACTGAGTTGAGAGAATTCTTTAAAGGACACAAATCCTTTATCAGATACATGTTTTGCAAATATTTTCTCCCAGTCTGTAGTTTATCTTTGTACTTCCTTTGTTTCTCTTAAAGAGCAGAAGGAAAAATTTTGATGAAGTTACATTTATCTTTTTGTTGTTATTACTCACAATTTTGGTGTTGTATCTAATCTTTGCCTAGTGAAGTTGTGATTTTTTTTTGGCTACACCACGTAGCATGTGGGATCTAGTTTCCTGACCAGGAACTAACCCATACCCCTTGCACTGATAGCATGGAGTCTTAACCACTGGACCACTAAGGAAGTCTGATGTTTTAAGAGTTTTATAGTCTCATATTTGAGTTAATTTTGTGTAGGGTATAAGGTAAGGATCTTAATTCATTTCTTTGCACGTTGTCCAGTTGTCTTAGCACAATTTATTGAAGATTATTCTTTCCCTTTTGAATTGCCTTGGCACCTTTGTTGGAAATCTGTTGATCATAAATGTGAAGGGTTTTTTTCTATACTCTCAGTTCTGTCCTATTCCTGTTAATCTGTTTGTTAATCCTGTGCTAGAACCACACTGTCTTGACTATTGTTTTATGGTAAGTTTTGAAATTGTGAAGAGTGAATCTTCCAGTTTTGTTTTTTATTTTCAAGTTGGTTTTAGCTGTTCTGAGTTCTTTGCATGTTATGTGAATTTTAATTTTCATATAGTACAGGAAAAGAGATAAAGATAAACCATTATGGCCAAATCTTAAATATATTATCAAATAAACAGCAGCAGCATAGAAGGCATACAAGGATGGGGTAACATCTGAAAATATTAATTGACATTAACTGAATAAAAAAGAACTAGATTCTGAAAAGCCACTTGACATGCCATCATAATCAACCTCATAATTCTTAAATATGACAAAGAAAATGTTCTTAATCTGAAAAAATGCATTCATTTAGTAAATTACTATGAAAATCAAGAACAGTTGAGTGTAACAGCTGTCACTCCCACTGTACATTATAAAACATAATGCAAGGTACAAGAAAGTCTTAATTAATGCTGTAAGATAATAAAAATAGAAATAATTAGTTTCATTATTACTGCTTTTGCAGGTGGTATAATTATCTCCATAGAAAATCTGAGGGAACCTAAAAGTTGGAATTCAGAAAGTTTCCTATAAATTAATAGTATGTGTATTAGCAGTAATTGTTTAGAAAATT
>SJYT01004611.1:212239-248556 GCA_006410635.1 Cephalophus harveyi | reverse complement strand
GATAGAGAATCTATGAAACATCCAAGGACAATAAGAGAAGGTCTGAATACATGACAAATTTAACTGTATTTATGGATACAATTAACTTATATTCCTTGCATTAATCTTCTAGTTAAAAATCCATAATATTATGGCTTTTTTAAGAGCTTTGATAGGCTGTTCTTAAAATTAATATGGAATGGTAAAGGACCAAGAGCCAAGACAATTTTGAAGAACAACAGAATACTTTATATCTAAAGTACTAAGATTCAATTTAAAAATCATAATAATTAAGACTGTTGAATTAACATACAAGATAAATTTACTGCTGATGTGGCAAATCCAGGAAGTCATCCAAACTTCCATGGAAAAATCAATAAATGATAAATGTCATTTCAAACCAGAGAGGGGAAATTCCTATTATTCCTTGCAGATACTGCAGGCTGGGTTCCAGAGCACTGAAATAAGCAAATCACACATTTAAAAAAATTGTTTTCAGTCTTATAAAAGTTATGTTTACACTATAAAGTAGTCCGTGTGAAATAAATGTGAAATAACATTGTCTAAAAAAAAAACAATATACATACTTTAAAAATACTTATTGCTAAAAAATGCTAACCATTATCTGAGCCTTCAGCAAGTATAATCTTTTTGGTGGAGGGTTTAAAATATCGTGAGAATTAACCAAAATTCAAGACAGACATGAAGTGAGCAAAAAATGGTTCCGATATGCTTGCTCAACATAGGGTTGCAACAAACCTTCAATTTGTAAAAAATGTGATATCTGCAAAGCACAGTAAAACATGGTTTGCCAGTTTGTATCAACAATGGTAAATCTCATCATATTCAAGAATAAATTCTAGATAAGTCATCAAAACTTTAAAAGCAAAACATTTAACTTAAAAAATAGGGAAATATCTGTAGGGTTTTAGGATAGGAAAAGAATTCTTAAATAGGATACAGAACTCTCAAACTAAATGAACAGATTAATAGATTTTATTAAAGGCTTCTGTAAAAACAATACCATAAACAGGAAAATGACAAACCACAAATATCTGCAGTACATAGCAAACAGGAAATGATTATCATAAATAAATATCAACAAGAAAACTGAACAACTTAAGAGCAAGCAATTACCAGGAATGAAAGAAACAACCGTGGAACATAAAAAGATGCTTTAGTCTTCCTAGAAATCCGAGAATGCAGATTAAAACCAGAAGTAATTTCATTTCAATAGCTATCATGTTGACAAAAATATAAAAGATTTCAAATTAGCTATGGGAGTATAAAGATATATTTTCATGGTGTTTTGCGTTCCCGCTTTTAAACTAACCATAATTGGGCTTTTAAAAAATACATGTATGTGTGTGTATATATATATATATATATTTGAGAATATAATTCACATTGGTGTTGTTTATTGCTCGGTATATCTTAAATTCAGCAGAAGTGATTTGATTAGCAAACTGGCATTTCAGTTTGTTCACTGGAGGCCAGTTCTCGTTTTAATAAGAGGAGATTTCTTTTTAAGTTCTTACACTTTTTTTTTTTAATACCTGTTTGTTTATTTTTCTCTTAGATCAAATGAATGCCTCAGGACCAGTTAAAGAGAAGATGGGGATTTTCAAGATACTAGAAAATTCTGAAGATTCTAGTTCTGAATGTTTGTTTTAAATTGGAGCTACAAGAATGTCTTCAAAAAGTTCTTGTTCACATCTAATCATCTGTATTGGTGTTAAAATCCACATTTTTCACTCTACTTTGATTATATCAGTTTATATAATATAACTGCACCATTGCATAATTTTTGAACCTTATTAAGAGCAAATACATATATTAAGAGTAAATTTAGATTTTCAGTTAATTTTTCAGGTTCGGTAGTACTCTTGGGTACAGACTGATGTGTACTTAACCACTGCCAGATTTATACAGTCTTCCTGTGGAAGTTTAATGTTTTTCCCCCACCCTCCTTTTTAGCAGTACAGTTCATGGGTTTTTGGTACTTCAGTTATGGAGTAGACTTTGGATGGGGGAAAAACTGGGATGATACTGTGCATTGTTTAAGAAACAGTTTGATTTTTAGGGTCTATTTCTATAAAATGGTTTGCCAAATAAATATTTGTTATAAGATGATCTCATCAGATTATTTTTTCAGATAAATAATGGCTCAGGTGAAATAATGCCAAAAGTCTTGACTGCTATTTCGATTTATCAGTACTTTACACATATGTCATATATATAAAGATTTCAACTGGACACTGGGTCAATGCAGAGGCGGCTTTGGAAGAAATTACAGGTTCTTGACAAAAGAAACTGGTTCTAGAAATTGGAAGTTGCAGGGTACCATGCAAAACAGGAACAGAAAAAGAGAAGAGACCCTGAAAATTATAGCAGGAAGGGGTTAAAATAAGACTTAGGAATATAAGTAACACAGGATCCATAACAGAGGAGCATAGAGGCCAAGGTGGGGCTCACTTAGGCCCTATATGTATGCGAAACTGATGAAATACTAAATGCTGCCTGAAGCACACGTTCCTGTGTGGGTTGTTACTCTTAGTGCCATGCATATTCTCGTGTAGATCAGGTTCTCTTTGCTTTAGGGCAATGGAAGCTGGGTAGGACTCAGAAGAAAAACTATTTTGAGAGAATATTCAGCCAAAGTAAAGAACAGACAACAGAGTGGAAATGTTTACCAGTCTCTGACAAACTATCATCATAACCTTGGTTGCTTCTTACTCCATTCTCTTACATTCATCTCAAATGATTATTTCATTTGAGTTTATCTCTGTCCTCATATTTCTGATACTTCCTCCCTCTGGTCTTGCCCCCTTGTCCTCACAGAAAATAAAAACAACCAGAAAAGAACTTCTAAAAGTTGCCACCATTGCATCTTTAACCTCCCAGCACCTGCACGCATGTATCCTTTCCTTTTATGGATGTAGTCTGTCCTAGCTAGAGCCAACAGAAATGCCCCATTTCTTGTTTCACAGCAAACTCCTTGAAAAGTCTATATTCACCGTTGACTTGTTTCACTTCCATTTTTTTTTTCCTGAATCCATTCCATTCAGATTTTTTAAGTCTCCAGTAACCTGAGTCATTTTGAGTCTGACCTCAAAGATCATTTACTTGATCTTTCAAAAGCATTTCATATAGGTGTTTAATTTCCACTAACCAGTTTCTGTAGTTCCCAAGGTTTTAGCAGACACATTTGTCTGGTTCTTCCTACTTCTCTTGCTCTTTCTCGGTCTCCTTTGCTATTTATTTGACTCATTAGAATCTCCCAAGAGAACTTGGGACTCCCTTGAAGGCTTGTTGCTTTAAATACCAACTATGTATTAAATGGGTTTCCCTGGTGGGCCTGCAGTGTGGGAGACCTGGTTTCAATCCCTGGGTTGAGAGTATCCCCTGGAGGAGGGCATGGCAACCCACTCCAGTATTCTTGCCTGGAGCATCACCATATACAGGAGCCTGGTGGACTACAGTCCATGAGGTCATAAAGAGTTGAACACGACTGAGTGACTAAGCACAGCACATGTGTTAAATACCAACTTTGTAGTGGTGACTCTGATTTATATCTCTAGCCAGAATCTTCTGAACTCGCTTCCAACTGCCTACTTCACATTTTTACTTGGTTGCCTGATAAAACTATCCCAATCTGGATTTCATGAACTTGTTACCCAGCCTCTTAAAAATATTACCATTCATGTTATTTTTCAGCTTCTGAAACCCTGTGTTATCTCTTGTGTCCTCTATTTTGAGATTTTAATGACTTTGATCATTTTACTGTTACTTTAGTTGCCAGATTTTAGTTTAGGAAGCAAGGGGAACAGATGTATTCATTCCATGATATTGAAACATGTTCCCTGCTTCATCTGTATTAAAAGGTATTCTCAAACCAGGACTTGTCTTCCATCACTTGGTCAAACTGCCATGAAAAATAGTTCGTTAGCTTTATTATTCAGTGAGTCGTTCTGTATTATGAGGCAGATCCTGAATGTATTGAGAGGTATAGTGAAAGTGGTACTTGAACATTTCCATGCAAACATGCTTGATGGAATTTTTAAGTAGTGTCTCAGAGGTTAAAGCGTCTGCCTCCAATGCGGGAGACCCGGGTTCGATCCCTGGGTTGGGAAGATCCCCTGGAGAAGGAAATGGCAATCCACTCCAGTATTCTTGCCTGGAGAATCCCATGGACAGAGAAGCCTAGTAGGTTACAGTCCACGGGGTCGCAAAGAGTCGGACACGACTGAGCGACTTCACCTCACCCTTTAGCAATTTGAGTTGTTTAGTCAGAACTTTGAAGTAATATATTATGACAAGCCTGAAATGCAATAATATTTATATTTAAAACATTAAGTGCTTCTGGCTTTAAATTCTATACTCTATTTCAAAACTTAGTTTTGGTTTTGAGCTTTTTAACTTAATGCTACTTAAGTTTTTATGATTCTATTTGCTGTATTAGTACATCTTCACAAATAGCATACTATGTATTAATACTTTACCATCAGTCGTGGCTATAAAAATCAAACCCAAGGAATCCTATTTATGAGTAAAGTTGAAGATATCTTTTTGGTCTTTATTTCTTTGGAATCACTTATCACTGGTTTACAACTGCTACATTCAGAGAAGAGGTAACCTAAAATCTAGGGAAACTTGTCTATTACATTTTACATCCCTAGTTTAGGTAATGATTTTAATTCTAAATGGATTTGATTAAAAGATAAATTTTAAAAGTGAATCATGAAACAAATTTTTACTTTTTCTCAGAATTTAATTTTTGACTTAGAAGTGGCAAACTAAGCTTAAAATGCCACACGTTGTAATTAGTCCGGTGGTACATACCTGAGACGTGAGTTTGACAACAATGCCAAGCAAATGACAGCCAGATGCAAGGGAAATGCTGACTTTCTAGGTGTTATTTGGTACCAATATAATTTGAAAGTGTTAATACTTATAGGTACCTGTACTTGATGGTATGGTAGTTGGTCATTCATATGATCTGGAATGTGCTTGTTAGACACTGTTTAGATCTGATTGAAATGAATACACGTTGAAAAACTCAAATTCCTGAGCTATGTCCATAGGTTCCAGTGGGGAGATGCAGCCATAGAGACTAAATCAATTTGTCCATAATTTTTCCTGAGCTCCCTTTTAATCTATCTCCTTCAGTGAGGTCAATCTACAGATCTGCCCCCAAGACATATCTCTGGGTCTTTTTGTTTTTTAATCTCTTCCTGTGAGATCAGTCCTGGGTGTTCATTGGAAGGACTAATGCTGAAGCTGAAACTCCAATACTTTGGCCACCTCATTGCGAAGAGTTGACTCATTGCAAGAGACCCTGATGCTGGGAGGGATTGGGGGCAGGAGGAGAAGGGGATGACAGGATGAGATGGCTGGATGGCATCACCAACTCAATGGAAATGAGTTTGGGTGAACTCCGGGAGTTGGTGATGGACAGGGAGGCCTGGCGTGGTGCAATTCATGGGGTCGCAAAGAGACACGACTGAGTGACTGAACTGAACTGTGTTAACTATTTTAGATTCCTCTGTCATTGCAATATTTGCTTAAAAGTCACCATCTGAAGGTCTTTGATAGTGGGGGGATCATGTCAGCTGTTACTCTTCTCTGCAGTATTTCAGGATGTTTACAAAATACTAATATATGCCTGCTTCTTTGTTTTCAGTACTTGGCATCCACACCTACGCAATTAACAGGCTCAGATGAAGATTTCATTTCTTAGTTTAAAAAAGTTACTTAAATGTAAAATAGCAGTTATTACAGAAGCATACCAAGTTTCATTTTTATTTTTTATTGAGATATAACATCTCAATAAAGAAATATGCTCAGTTTGGTGTATCCACTGTGTAGGTACCATCCAGATTAAGATGGGGTGTTTCTTTTCAGAAGGCTGTCTGCCCTCCCCTACCCCAAGATAACCACTCTTCTAATTTTCATCACCATAGGCTAGTTCTACATAGCAAAATCTATGACAGGTATGCAAATTAATCAGGTTTGGGAAATGTTAACATTTCTCAGTACTTATGAAAACCTTTGGTGAGAAGAGCAATTATACAGGTTTCTTGTCCTTTCCTCTATTTGCTACTGCATTTTTGAATAAGAATTTTAGTTGCTGCTATCATTACCAATACTAAGTATTTCTCTGGATATCTGAAAGATATGAATCTCATCTTAATTTTCATCAAAATGAGATTGCTGACATGACTACCTGTACTGGGGAGCCAGGCACAGACTCATTTGAGAGTGGGGTCCAGGAGTCTTTTTTAACTTTACCCTATTTATCTCATCACCAAGGTTCTATCTGCTATGTTCCTATTTTTTTCCCTCCATTTTCCAACGAATTATCTTTATACAGTACTAGGGTACATGAGGAGAGATACTAGAATATGGTACTATTTGGTACAAGACAGGTTTAATCTTTTCGTGGGAGAGAATGGAATTTCAAGTTCTGAGTGGACCTGAAGACATGTACCAGCAGTGACAGAGGGAATCAAAATTAATAATTGATCAACTTGTTACTTACTGTTTGGACTTGTTCAGTCACATTCCTCACTCAGATGTGTGAGTGGTTGGCTCCTTGCAGTTGTCAGGGTTACATTTCACTTAAGAATGTTCCTAATTGTCCCTGTTTTCCAGCCCCCGAAGAGCCACACTCTTGCCAATCTTCAGCCTCTCATCATCTCAAGATTGGTTACTTAATCTGTTTTCTTGATTGTATAAGAGAGCGTGTTGGAAACATGCAGCAGGAATAAAGTTAGAAGAATCCACTGAACACACTGGATAAAGAAATACATTTATATTTAATTCTAGTTTCCTATATAAAAGCCTCTTGATGAAAGTGAAAGAGGAGCGCGAAAAAGTTGGCTTAAAGCTCAACATTCAGAAAACGAAGATCATGGCATCCGGTCCCATCACTTCATGGGAAATAGATGGGGAAACAGTGGAAACAGTGTCAGACTTTATTTTTGGGGGCTCCAAATTCACTGCAGATGGTGACTGCAGCCATGAAATTAGAAGACGCTTACTCCTTGGAAGAAAAGTTATGACCAAACTAGATAGCATATTGAAAAGCAGAGACTACTTTGCCAACAAAGGTCTGTCTAGTCAAGGCTATGGTTTTTCCAGTGGTCACGTATGGATATGAGAGTTGGACTGTGAAGAAGGCTGAGTGCCGAAGAATTGATGTCTTTGAACTGTGGTGTTGGAGAAGACTCTTGAGAGTCCCTTGGACTGCAAGGAGATCCAACCAGTCCATTCTGAAGGAGATCAGCCCTGGGATTTCTTTGGAAGGAATGATGCTAAAGCTGAAGCTCCAGTACGTTGGCCACCTCATGCGAAGAGCTGACTCATTGGAAAAGACTCTGATGCTGGGAGGGATTGGGGGCAGGAGGAGAAGGGGACGACAGAGGATGAGATGGCTGGATGGCATCACAGACTCGATGAGTCTGAGTGAACTCCGAGAGATGGTAATGAACAGGGAGGCCTGGCGTGCTGCGATTCATGGGGTCGCAAAGAGTCGGACACGACTGAGCGACTGAACTGAACTGATAATTAAATAAAAATGAAAAACCTCATATTGAATTGGCTTATTTAGTGCTAAACAGAATAGAGGGCTTCCCTGGTAGCTTGGCTGGTAAAGAATCTGCCTACAGTGCGGGAGACCTGGGTTCAATCCCTGGGTTAGGAAGATTCCCTGGAGGAGGGCATGGCAGCCCACTCCAGTATTCTTACCTGGAGAATCCCCATGGACAGAGGAGCCTGGTGGGCTATATAGTCCATGGGGGTTGCAAAGAGTTGGACATGACAGAAGACTAAGTACAGTAACAGCGAACAGAACAGATAAGAAAAACTACTCAGATTCATTAACATCAAAGGCAAAGAGACTTCCAAAACCAGATCACCCACAAAGAAAGATCAGGTAGACAGCAGATGTGTTATTTTAACAGTAAGACTAAAACTTTCAATGTGCTGAAGAAAAAAAATCCCAACCAAGAATCACATCTATTTAAATATGAAGAAACAGTGGTGAAGATACTTCAAGTTATACAAGTTTTGCTATGCAAAAAGATACAAGGTGACTGGCCCAACCCTGTACGACAGCCTAATGGAGAATCCGCATTTCTGATATGGCTCTTTTTTTTTTTTTTTTTTTATCATGCTGCATAGCATCTGGGATCTTGGTTCCCAGACCAGGAATGGAACCTATGCCCACTGCAGTGTAAGCATGGAAGCTTAACCACTGGACCACCAGGGAAGTCCCTGACATGGCTCTTTAGTACCTCACTGAAGTAAAGTGAAAGTCACTCAGTCGTGTCTGACTCTTCGTGACCCCATGGAGTATACAGTCCATGGAATTCTCCAGACCAGAATACTGGAGTGGGTAGCCTTTCCCTTCTCCAGGGGATCTTCCCAACCCAGGGATTGAACCCAGGTCTCCCACAATGCAGGCAGATTCTTTACCAGCTGAGCCACAAGGGAAGCTATACCTCACTGAGGATCACCCTAATTTAGTAGTTCAAAATGTAGGCCATTAAAAAAAATTATGTTTATTGAGGTACAGTTGATTTATCAAAAACATGAACAACCCAATCAAAAAAGTGGGCAGAAGATCTAAATAGACCATTTCTCCAAAGAAGACATATAGACAGCCAAAAGGCACATGAAAAAATACTCAACGTCATCAATTAAAGAAATGCAAATCAAAACTGCAATGAGGTATCACCTTCAGTCAGAATCATCAAATGTCTACAAATAATAAATGCTGAAGAGAGTGTGGATATAAAGGAACCCTCCTACAGACTGTTGGTGGGAATGTCAATTGGTACAGAATAGAGGATAGTAGGGAGGTTCCCCAAAACATTAAAAATAGAGCCACCATATGATCCTACCATTCCACTCCTGGGCACATCTCCAGGAAAAAACCATACTTGAAAAGATACATGCACTCTCTATGTTCAGGACTATTTACTATAGCCAAGCCCTAAATGTCCATCAACAGATGAATGGATAAAGAAGATGTTATGGGCAAAGGATACTGTGTACATAATGCATTTCATGCAGTGTCTGTTAGTTAATGTTCAATAAATGACAGGTTCCATTATCACCATCAGTACTACATTTTATTTTTATTAATAACAGTTTCAGTAATGATAGCAAAGTTCAGTTCAGTTCAGTCGCTCAGTCATGTCCGACTCTTTGCAACCCCACGAACCACAGCACACCAGGCCTCCCTGTCCATCACCAACTCCTGGAGTCCACCCAAACCTATGTCCATTGAGTCAATGATGCCACCCAACCATCTCATCCTCTGTCGTCCCCCTCTCCTCCTGCCCTCAATCTTTCCCAGCATCAGGGTCTTTTCCAATGACATGGTGCTTAAGTGGAAGAGTCAAAATCCAAACCATAGTCAGAATCTTTCAGCTGTACTATTATGTCTTGCAAAATACTAAAAGAAAATCTCCATTCCTTGGAGAAAGATACTATTTGATTGTTTCTCTGAAGGAGAAAAGGATTCTCTTTCTGCCCAAGAAAGAGAATTTCTACTTTCATTTCTACTATGAATATGTAGCTGCAATTCTGAAGCATCTTCTGCCTTTCTGAACTGCAGAACCCACAGAGAGTTTTTAGGAGAGCAATTCTCTTAGTCCACAATGAGTACATCTTGTTAATTCTGACAATTGATATGGAAATTGGGAGGCAGGGAAGATAAAACAGTCTTTTGGGTTTAGTATATCAGAAAATAACAGATTTGAAATGAGAAGACCTGGATTTCAGTCACTGCTCTGTCCAAGTACACCCTGGATAAGGCAACCTGTCTAAATCTATTAGAGGAAACATTTTCTCTGCAAGTCTGTACAGGACATTGACGAAAAACATAAAAGGCCAAAAGGAAAGCCCTGATAAATTACAAAGGATCAGTTGCATAAAGACTGTTTTCTGGCCATAATGAAATAAAATTAGAAGCTAATAACAAAAGATTTAATGAAATTAAAAAATATGCTTTGCTAGTATGCAGAATATTTAAAAATGAATAAATATAATTTTAAAAGCATACTATGTCAAAATATGTATTGCAGAGTTCAGCCTTAATTTTGAGGGAAATTTATTGTGCTAGAAATAGATGGGGAAAAAGTGGAAACCGTGATAGATTTTATTTTCTTTGGTTCCATAATCACTGTGGATAGTGACTGCAGCCATGAAATTGAAAGACGCTTGCTCCTTGGAAGAAAAGCTATGACAGACTTAGAGAGCACATTAAAAAGCAGAGACATCACTTTCCTGACAAAGGTCCACATAGTCAAAACTCTGGTTTTTCCAGTAGTTGTGTATGGATGTGAGAGTTGGACCATAAAGAAGACTGAGCGCTGAAGAATTGATACTTTCAGATTGTGATGCTGGGTAAGACTCTTGAGAGTCCCTTGGACAGCAAAGTGATCAAACCAGTCAATCATAAAGGAAGTCAACCCTGAATATTCATTGAAAGGATGGATGCTGAAGCTCCAGCAATTTGGCCACCTGATGTGAAGAACCAACTCATTGGAAAAGACTGTGCTAGGAAAGATTGAGAGCAGGAGGAGAAGGGGGCAACAGAGGATGCGATGGTTGAAGGACATCATCGTCTCAATGGACATGAGTTTAAGCAAACTCCAGGAAATAGTGAAGGACAGAGAAGCCTGGCATGCTGCAGTCCATGGGGGCACAAAGCATGGGACATGACTTGGCGACCGCACAACAACAACAACAACAACAACAACCACCGTGTGTGTTTGCTGGAGACCTCCTGTTTCAGAGGGACCTTGTTTTCTAAACACAAATGAGACTTGGAAATTTCAGTCTGCCTTTTGCAGGCCACTAGTCTCCCCTCTAACCTTTGCCTTGGCATCTTTGGGGTTTGTCAGGCTTCCAGTCTGTCATGCCCATCTTAGCAGCTCCTGAAAGCCTTCCTGGTTTCTTCTTTCCCCTTGTAAGATCTCTCTGTGTGGGCCAAGCTTGGTCTTCAGTCAGAACCCCAAATTAGCAAATGTTCCCAGTCTGAATCACTTTGCTGTATTGCAGAAATTAAAACAACAGTGGCTAATGCTGTTCAAGCAACCTTCAAAGGACTTCTCTGGAGTTAAAATTCATGTAGTTCTCATTTATCCACTGTTTTCTGGTATCTTAAAACAAACAAAAAACAAACGACAGGTTCTTTATCTGGCTTTTTCTAGTTATTGCAACAGGAACTTATTATATCTTATTGTATATCTTATTATATATCTTTCTAGTTATTGCTGCTGCAAGTTATTATATCTTACTTGAAAGGGGAAATCCCATCAGTTTTTAACTTCTCAATGCAGAGTATATTTTCACTATAACAAATCTTAGCTCTTGGATATGCTGAATCCTTTCTATTCTTTCTAGTGAATCACGGAAGCCGGGGCAGTCTTCCCAAAACACGTGGTACAAAAACATAGCCTTTCAAATGAAAAGATGCCAATTATTGGAGAAATGCAAATCAAAAGTACGATGAGGTACCACCTCACACCAGTCAGAATGACCATCATTAGAAAGTCTACAAATAACAAATGCTCGAGAGGATATGGAGAAAAGGGAACCCTCTTACACTACTGGTAGGAATGTAAGTTGGGGCAGCCACTTTGGAAAACAGTATGAAGGTTCCTCAGAAAACTAAAAATAGAATTAGCATATGATCCAGTAACCCTGGACATGATATACCCAGACAAAACTCATCCCTCCAAAAGATACATACATCTCTGCATTCAGAGCAGCACTATTCACAATAGCCAAGACATGGAAACAAGCTAAAAGTCCATCAACAGATGAATGGATAAAGAAGATGTGGTACACAGAAAAAGGACGAAATAATGCCATTTGTAGCAGCGTGGATGGACCTACAGATTATCATATTAAGTGAAATAAATCATAAAGAGAAACAAATATCATATAATATCACTTATATGTAGAGTCTAAAATATGACACAGGGAATTCGCTGGCAGTCCAGTGGTGAGAACTCTGCACCCCCACTGCAGGGGAGATGGGTTCAATCCCTGCTTGGGGAACAAAGATCCTGCAAGCTGTGTGGTGCAGCTGAAAAAAAAAAAAAAAAAGACAAATGAATCTATCTATGAAACAGACTCAAGGACATAAGGGACAGACTTGTGGTTGCCAAGGGGGAAGGGATTGGAAGAGGGACAGACTGGAAGGTTGGGGTTAGCAGATGTAAGTTAATATGCATGGAATGGATAAAGCAGCAGGGTCCTACTGTATAGCACAGAGAACTATATTCAGTATCTTATGATTAAACCATAATGGAAAAGTATATAAAAAGAACAGTATGTGTATATATATATGTATGTATGTATGTACACACACACACATATATATAACTGAATCACTTTGCTGTATTGCAGAAATTAACAACACTGTAAATCAACTATGTCTATAAAAAATTAAAAAAATAGCTGTACACACTGCTATGTTTAAAATAAATAACCAACAAGGAAAAGAAAACATAGCCTTCAACATAGCCTTCAACATAGCCTGCAACTTACTATATCTTACTTGAAAGGGGAAATCCCATCAGTTTTTAACTTCCCCTTGTAAATGATGTAGATCTGTGGTCCTGATTTCTCCCAGGTGACCTTTTTCTCCCTGCCCAAGGCCCTGGACTGACAGTGAATGTCTTCACTTCTCTACATTGGTGGATGGAGCTCTTTTAATCCTTTATTAATAGAATGAAGCAGTCTTGTAGACACCTAGGTTTTATGTAGTTGTTTCAAAACTTAATGCCCCATTTTGAAGCTATAATTCTGTCCTGTCCTTGGGCTTATGGGCCAATTCTGTCTTCCATTCTTTATCTTTTGGATTCTGGAACCTGCATATTTGTCTATCTTTCCTTCGAGTTTGTAGAAAAGTATTTTTGTGATATTTTATGCAGTATCAATATGTGTTTATATTACACTTGATGGGTAGGTATTCACATCAGCTCTGTCTACCATATTTCTTTGGGTTTATCTTGACATTCTTATATTCTGATTGTTGAAGTTGGTTGTCAGTCACTCAGTCGTATCCGACTCTTTGCAACCCCATGGACTATACCCGCTAGGCTCCCCTGTCCATAGAATTCTCCAGGCAAGAATACTGGAGTGGGTTGCATTCCTGTTTCCAGGGGATCTTCCCAACACAGGGATCGAACCTGGTCTCCTACAATGCAGGCAGATTCTTCACCATCTGAGTCACGAGGGAAGCCCTGAAGTTGGTTAGTGAGTTTATTTCTTTTCTTGCTTATAATCCAGTGATTACATGCAAAACTAAACAATTTATATGCTGATAAATGCCGGGCATTTATTGAGATTCATTTGCAAATAGTTGGGATTTTAGTTTTAGAATCTTTTCACACATATAATTGTTTAGAAAGTGTTTTAAGATACTTTGAACAGTACTGTCAACTGGTGGGTGGATTTGAAAAAATTTTTTGGTTAGACTTAAAAAAATGAATTCTGACTTCATTGCATTGTGATCAGTGGATGTTGCCTGAATAACAATTTTGCTTTTGGTGGTCGATTAACATATTCTTTGTGACCTAATAAGTGGTTAATTTTTGAGAGTTCTACTCTCAGCTTTGTCCTGGAGCTGATGCGAGGTCAACTACATCAAATGCTTTCAAGTTTGGCTTTGCTGCTCCATTCTTTAATGAGGAGGTTGACTGTGCCTATAAATTCTGCCTAACTACCCCCATTCTACTTGCATCACATCTAATTTCCCATCAGCCAAAGAAAACCACTGGGGCAAGCCCAGAATCACGGGGCGGGGGGTGGGAGAGGGCACTGTAAAGTCACATGGCAAAGAAGTGGGAACAGGGACAGCTGAGGCATTTAAGAAAACTACCATTGAGAAGTATTTCTTACTCTCAAATGCAAGACCAGTTGGAGAGAGTTGAAATTCTTTTTGGAAGCCTTGTGATATTTAGTTGGCTCTGCCCAATCTTCAAAGCTTAGTTCAAATATCTTTTCCATTAATTTTTCTTGATTCTCACAACAGGGTATTTTTATCCCTTTCAGATTTCTACAGATCCTTCTACCTTTTTTAGGACACTCATTATTCGTCTCTTACAACTCTCTGAGAATATGCATTTTATTCTTGACTAGAGAAATGTCCTGATGGCCTTTTTTTTTTTTTTCCTGAAAAATTTCCTTAATTCCTAGTTCAGACCTTGGTATATACAGTAATTGTCCAATAAATATTTACTGAATAAACAGAAGAATGAGCAAATGGAAGGAAGTTTAAGTAAAACTTCAGAGAGGGTTCTTGGACCTAAGAAAATCCCTTAAATCCTGTAAGACATTCTTGTATGTTCTATTTATTATTTTTTTTAATTCTTTTCTTTTATTTTTATTTCTTAAAGAAAATGCTCAATTTCCAGTAATATTAATTTAAAATTGATCTTATTTGAAGTGTTTACTTAAAGAGAAACAGACGCAAGTCACACCCAGACTTCCCAGTGACAATTTATTTCTCCTAAAGAGGTATAATATCATATTGTATATAAACGTATATGATATTTGAATTATGAAACTAATCTCACAGTAAACTAGGTAGATTTCTGAAAATGAAGGGTTTTCAATGTCTGTAAAGATAATCTTAAAATCTTTTAAAGTCTATTGTTTGCAAAAAGTCAATTTCATCATTCAAAAATGTCTACTTCTATGAAGTTCTAGGAGAGCTAAAACTAATGGATAGAGCTAGAAACCAGAGCAGTGGTTTCTTCCGAGAATAGGCATTACCTGGAAAGGGGGTGAGGGAAATTTTCAGGGGAATGGAATTATCCTATATCTGGATAGTGTGTGGTTGCTCAGGTGCTGGTTTTATCAAAACTGACTACACTCAGCTCCATATCAGAAGGGCCCCAGTGTCCACAAATGAGCAAGATATTAAAGGGACCATTTTCGAAAGTAGACATTTCAAGAACCTGAAAATCAACCTTTTCTTAGACCCACTCTGATTTATGCCAGCCATGTCTCTATACGTGCCCTTTCAACACATAGCTGGGCTTTCTGTTTTGCATTATGACTACAATATTTAATCTTGATAAAGATGATTTCTGATGACAAATAATAAAATATTTAAGACTGGTAAGTACATGTGCAGAAACTCTTGAGTCTTTAAAAAATCAAACCATTCTTTCCAAATAACTTTTCTCCTGCTTCTTTCTAAACTAATATATGCTCTGCGTTGACAGTGTCAAAATATCAGATCCTTTTAAAAAAGAAAGAAAAGAAAAATCACTTATAATTTCACCACCCAGCTAAAAGTTGGGGGAGACAATTCATTTCCACATTTTTCTTTGTGAACGTATACATGTTTGCATGTTTTCTTTAAAATGGAAGTTCTCTGTATACTTTTTTCAACATGACTTTTATACATACTGAACATTTTGCAGCCAAGATGGTTCCCAACTGAGCGACTCAGTAGGAAAAGGAGTGAAGCCAGACTGGGGACTGCTGGGAAGGGACAAGAGACACAGGACTTTAGGCATCTCTCCATCACTACGCCTCCCCTTGTCACGTCTGCCTCTGCAGAGGGATCTATGCCTCCCGGGATGGGCACCCCTGGTTATCAGAGGAGGAAAAAGCGGACTTTCTTTCATGGAGTCCTGGCTGCACGGACCACAGGAAGCAAAAAGGAGCACATGCGTAGGGGGGATCCACGTGCCCACAGTGAGTTTATAACCAACTCTGAAATACTTATACCATTTGTCAGGGAGCTACGAGTCACGTAATGGTCATCCGAAGGGTGATGTTTGTTTGTTTTAATCAGCAAATTGCTATCCTATTTCAGAAAAAATTTTTTTGTCACAAGCCAGCTTGTAGACCAAAAAAAAAAAAAAGCTATAGTGACGTCTAATGATAATGCTGCGCTTCCCTGGTGGCTCAGACGGTAAAGCTGCTGCTGCTGCTGCTGCTAAGTCGCTTCAGTCGTGTCCGACTCTGTGCGACCCCATAGACAGGAGCCCAACAGGCTCCCCTGTCCCTGGGATTCTCCAGGCAAGAACACTGGAGTGGGTTGCCATTTCCTTCTCCATTGTGTGAAAGCGAAAAGTGAAAGTGAAGTCGCTCAGTCGCATCCGACTTCTAGCGACCCCATGGACTGCAGCCCTACCAGGCTCCTCCATCCATGGGATTTTCTAGGCAAGAGTACTGGAGTGGCTTGCTATTGCCTTCTCCGAGACGGTAAAGCATCCACCCGCAATTCAATAATAATGTTAGCTACTAAATGTCTGTAGTGCTACCGTGTACCATGCACTGCTTCAAGAACTTTACCTACACTAAACCTTTCAATATAAATTGTTCAAGGCCATCTGTTAGGGATAACTCCCTGTCAATCCAGTATATCTTTTTTCCTTTAAAAATGAAAGCTTATCCAAAAAATAAAATAAAATAAATGAAAGCTTATCAAATAACAGCAGAACTATTCTCTAACAGCTGCTTTTATTCTTATGTATTTTAGGGAAAGATAATATAGCTTGGTGCCATCTTCTGCCAGAGGTCTACTGTTTATCAACTACTTCGTGGGTTTTTTTTTCTACTTGATTCTCTGTAAATCTGTCCTTGGCTCTTCTTGCTTTAAAATAGATTGCCTACAGAGGAAGGAGAGGGTGGAACGAGTCGGGAGAAGAGCACTGACATATATACACTGCCATTGTTAAAGCAGATAGCTAGCAGTAAGCTGCTGCATGGCACAGGGAGCCAAGTTCAGTGCTCTGTGACGCCCTAAAGGGGTGGGGTTGGGGGAGGGAGGTTGAACGGGAAGGAGGCTTTAGAGGAAGGGGATACATGTATATATGGCGATTCATATTGTTGTACAGCAGAAATTAACACAACACCGTAAAGCAATTATTTTCCAATAAAAAATAAAAATAAACTGCCATGAAACTTGCATAACCTGTTAACTCTGGGTTCAGACCTCCAGCTCAGGTGACTCTCTGGACCCACTGTCCCCTCCCAGTCTATAACCCTGCCTGGGATTACTGTGCTTGGAAGGATCTCATTTGGCCTAGGCTGGCCTTGGACAAGACTTCCCTGATGGACAAGGGCCCCTGAATAGCTCCACTGGTCAGTGTGGCTTCTAAAGTGTCCCTCAGCCCTTTTGTTTTTCACTTGACAATGAACGGGAAAATTATTTCCTAGTGACCCTTTCTCTCCAAAGAATATAAACATTCTGCCACAGACTTAAATTATCATGTTTCAATTGAGAAGGAACTTCAATTAGGAGTCAGTTAACTCAAGGATTTCCTGTTATTAATAGTAGTGCTGAGTTAATAAAAACTTGTTTCTTATTTTATAACCATCTTATTTCCTAAACAAACTTTTCTTCGCTGCAAGTAAGTATCATGAAATAGAAAGAGAACCGCTCAAAGTGCAAGCTGGAAGACAATCTCAGAATTTAATCCTGAAATTTGTATTAATACTAAAAATGGTTATACAGTGCAGTATACAAAAAGACCACAAGGTGGCATCATTCCCCAGATTAAAACTGACCTCAGTAATAAATACTTCCGTTTTCCTACTTTACCGGGTGAGATTTCAATTTTATTTATTTTATTTTATTTCGGAGAAGGCAATGGCACCCCACTCCAGTACTCTTGCTTGGAAAATCCCATGGACGGAGGAGCCTGGAAGGGTGCAGTCCATGGGGTCGCTGAGGGTCGGGCACGACTGAGCGATTTCACTTTCACTTTTCACTTTCCTGCATTGGAGAAGGAAATGGCAACCCACTCCAGTGTTCTTGCCTGGAGAATCCCAGGGACGGGGGAGCCTGGTGGTCTGCCGTCTATGGGGTCACACAGAGTCGGACACGACTGAAGCGACTTAGCATTAGCAGCAGCAGCAGCAGCAGCAGCAGCATTGGGATGCAATGACACCCCACTCCAGTGTTCTTGCCTGGAGAATCCCAGGGACGGGGGAGCCTGGTGGGCTGCCATCTATGGGGTCGCACCGAGTCGGACACGACTGAAGCGACTTAGCAGTTAGCAGTTATTTTATTTTGCCAGTTGAAAAACAGAAAGAGCAACAATTCAGTAACTCCTGTATCTGTAACAGCAAGGGAAATTTCCAAGTTATTTAATCATATTTTAAAGCAAAATCTCTTTTTCTTTTTATAAAATAACAATTTCAGAAAATTTGGAAAACTTAGAAGCACAAATATTTATATCTCAGGATAATTTGTATATAAAACCTAGTAAATTGCTTTTTCTGGTGAGAATATGATACACAATTTATATCTGTAAATATTTCCAAAGAACATTATTGCTGCTGCTGCTGCTGCGTCGCTTCAGTTATGTCCGACTCTGTGCGACCCTATAGACGGCAGCGCACCAGGCTCCCCGTCCCTGGGATTCTCCAGGCAAGAACACTGGAGTGGGTTGCCATTTCCTTCTCCAGTGCATGAGAGTGAAAAGTGAAAGTGAAGTCATAACACGTGTAGGTAGACCAAAAATAAGATCTAAAGATGGGGGTGGAAATCCAGTATTACAAATGCTGCATTTCTATAGAAAGACTTGCCCAACAGAATGATATACAGCTTACATAACAAGGTGTGGTTCTAGTTACAGTAGGTTTTGCCTTTCCAGATCATGCCTGGGTAGTTTTTCACCACTGCTTCTGCCATGGAGAGAGGTTAAATGCTTTTTGAGGGCAGATTTGTGCTTGAAATCCATGTCACAACAGTGGCATTTGTATGGCCGATCCCCACTGTGTATATTCAAGTGGTCCTGAAGTGTGCTTTTCACAGTAAATGTCTTCAGGCACACATTATTGAGTACATACTAAATTATTTTACAGTATACATGGATCATTATTATTCTAAAGAAATTGTTTCTTATTGGATAAATGTTGGATATGTAAGGATGTTTCCCGTTTAGGTGTTTGTAAATCTCTGATTTGCTTCTTAAGATACATTTCTATAAGTCTGAAAGTGTGAACATTTTCTAGGCTTTTGATAAATATTGTCTAGGAATGATTTGCTTGTTTTTACCCATATACCTGTTTTTTTCCAATGGTGCAGTGGTAAAGAATCTGCCTACCAATGCAAAAAATGCCAGAGATGTGGGTTTGATCTCTAGGTTGGGAAGATCCCCTAGAGAAGGAAACGGCAATCCACTCCAGTATTCTTGCCTGGAAAATCACATGGACAGAGAGGAGCCTGGTGGGTTACAGTCTTTACTTAGTCCTTAGGGCTGCAAAAGAGTCAGACAGGACTTAATTAAACAGCAATCCATTATCTAGCACTGTGTGTGTGTGTGTGTGTGTGCGAGCATGCGGGAGTGTGCATGTATATTAATTTATTCAATTAATTGTTAAATCTGCAGTTGTAAATATTTGTAAGTCTTTTAATACATATAGTCTAGGAATGATTTGTGTATACATCTATATATCTATATCTATACCACCACAAAACTAAAATAGCACTTACCTACTTTTATTAAGTAGGGTGCATATGTATTCACTTATTCATTCATTTTTCATCTATTAATTTAATTCCTGTATGGTTGAGAGAGAGTGTGTGTGTGTGTGTGTGTGTGTGTGTGTGTGTGTTAGTCGCTCAGTCTTGTGACTCTTTCAATCCCAGGGACTGTAGCCTCCAGGTTCCTTTGTCCATGGAATTCTCCAGGCAATAATACCGTAGTGTGTGTGTGCATTTTCTTGTCATGTCAATGTGTTTCCTCCTGAAAGTGATAGGGAAAAAAGTGTTTTAAATCCCATGCATGTGGATTTTGAGCACCAAAACTGCTACCAGAGCTCTGTTATACATTGTTCTTCTGTTCAGGGACCCTAGAGAATAGTGTCTCCCAGTTTCATTTTATTGATAAGGAAACTAGGGCCACAGAGGAAAGCAATTTTCCCAAAGATGAGGGCAGAAGCCAGACTCAACAAAGCAAAAAGGCAGCCTACTAACTGGGAGAAAATATCTGCAAATTATATATCTGGTAAGTGGTTAATATTCAGTTCAGTTCAGTTCAGTCACTCAGTCGTGTCCAACTCTGTGACCCCATGAATCGCAGCACGCCAGGCCTCCCTGTCCATCACCAACTCCCGGAACTCACGTCCATCGAGTTGGTGATGCCATCCAGCCATCTCATCCTCTGCGTCCCCTTCTCCTCCTGCCCCCAATCCTTCTGAGCATCAGAGTCTTTTCCAATGAGTCAGCTCTTTGCATGAGGTGGCCAAAGTATTGGAAAATCAATAGCATCAGTCCTTCCAATGAACACCCAGGACTGATCTCCTTTAGGATGGACTGGTTGGATTTCCTTGCAATCCAAGGGACTCTCAAGAGTCTTCTCTAATACCACAGTTCAAAAGCATCAGTTCTTTGGTGCTCAACTTTCTTCACAGTCCAACTCTCACATCCATACATGACCACTGGATAAACCATAGCCTTGACTAAACGGACCTTTGTTAGCAAAGTAACGTCTCTGCTTTTTAATATGCTGTCTATGTTGGCCATAACTTTCCTTCCAAGGAGTAAGCATCTTTTAATTTCATGGCTGCAGTCACCATCTGCAGTGATTTGGGAGCCCCCCAAAATAAAGTCTGACACTGTTTCCATTGTTTCCCCATCTATTTGCCATGAAGTGATGGGACCAGATGCCATGATCTTNTCCTTCCAAGGAGTAAGCATCTTTTAATTTCATGGCTGCAGTCACCATCTGCAGTGATTTGGGAGCCCCCCAAAATAAAGTCTGACACTGTTTCCATTGTTTCCCCATCTATTTGCCATGAAGTGATGGGACCAGATGCCATGATCTTAGTTTTCTGAATATTGAGCTTTAAGCCAACTTTTTCACTCTCCTCTTTCAATTTCATCAAGAGGCTTTCTAATTCCTCTTCACTTTCTGCCATAAGGGTGGTGTCATCTGCATATCTGAGGCTATTGATATTTCTCCTGGCAATCTTGATTCCAGCTTGTGTTTCTTCCAGCCCAGCGTTTCTCATGATGTACTCTGCATAGAAGTTAAATAAGCAGGGTGACAATATACAGCCTTGACGTACTTCTTTTCCTATTTGGAACCAGTCTGTTGTTCCATGTCCAATTCTAAGTGTTGCTTCCTGACCTGCATATAGGTTTCTCAAGAGGCAGGTCAGGTGGTCTGGTATTCCCATCTCTTGAAAAATTTTCCACAGTTTATTATGGTCCACACAGTCAAAGGCTTTGACATAGTCAATAAAGCAGAAATAGATGTTTTTTCTGGAACTCTCTTGCTTTTTCAATGATCCAGCGGATGTTGGCAATTTGATCTCTGGTTCCTCTGCCTTTTCTAGTGGTTAATATAAAAGATGTATAAATATTTAATTTATGTTATATAAATATATATATATTAATATTTAATTTAATATATAAATAACAAATATGTATGTTGCTATCATACAACTCAATAGCAAAAAAGCCCAGACAATGCAATTAAAAGTGGGCAGAGGATCTGAAGAAACATCTTGCCAAAGAAGACAGACCAACAGACACATGGAAAGATGCTCTATATCACTAATCATCAGGGAAATGCAAATCAAAACCAGGAGGTATCACTTCACACACCTGTTAGAAGGGCTATGGTCAGAAAGTCAACAGTAACAGGCACCGATGAGGACGTGGAGAAAAGGGAACCCTGGTGCATTACTGGTGGGAATGTAAACTGGTGAAGCCATTAAGGAATACAGTTTGGAGGCTCCTCAGAAATTTAAAAACAGAACTACCTCACAATCCAGCAATTACACTTCTGGGTATTTATCTTCAGAAAATGAATTCACTAACTTGCAAAAATAGACGCATGACCATGTTTGCTGCAGCATGAATTATAATGGCCAAGATACAGAAAAAACCTAAGCGTCCATTGAAGGATGATTGGATAAAGAAAATGTAGTCTATGCATGCAATGGATTACTATTTGGCCATAATAAAGACTGAAATCTTGGCATTAGCAACAACATGGATGAAATTTGAGGATATGATGCTAAGTGAAATAAGTCAGAGAAAGACAAATGCTATATAATGTCATTTACATGTGGAATTAAAAAAAACCCCAACAACCCCCCAAAAACTAAGATCCTAGATACAGAGAACAGACTGGTGATTATCAGAGGTGGGGGTTTAGAGAGAGCAACATGTGAGGAGTCAAATGGTATAAACTTCAAGTTAAAAAAGAAATAAGTCATGGAGATGTACTTATTTTACAGCACGTTGACGATACTTAGTAATACTGTACTGTGTATCTGAAAGCTGCTGAGAGTAAGTCTTAAAAGTTTTCATCATGAGGAAAGAAATTCTGTAACTATATATAAAGATGGATGTCAACTAGACTTACTGTGCTGAACATTCTGCAATATATACAAATATCAAATCATTATATTGTACACAGGAAACTAAATATGTTTTATGTCAATTACGCTTAAAAATGTAGAAACATAATTTCTTTTTTTACTGAGGTGAAATTTAGCAACAGGGAATTGTACATATATTAAAACTATACAATGTGATGAGTTTTGATCAGTGCTAACACCTATGTATCAACCATCTGATCAAAATACAGAATATTATCATTACCCTGTACGTCCCATTACGTCCGATCCAGTCAATCAAGGCCCATAATTGTCCTAAGAAAATACTTTTCTGATTTCTGTAACTACAATTTTTCCCTTCCCTGAAATTTGTATACATGAAATAACATAACTTGCCAATTTCACAGCAGCAGTTCCCATAATTTCTGCTATGGATACCAGAGCTCTGCCTGTTCTGCATCAGGCTTTTACTCACTAGGAGGCAATGTTCCTCTGCCCTGATTATCTCAGGGTCAGGTACCAGGTGACCAGGGGCACTATACCTATACCCTGGAGCCTGCTGAAATTATTCAAACAGTTAAATTTACTAATCCTACCTATTCTGCCTCACCCATTCCTTCCCATGAAAACCAGGATAAAGGCTTCTGCCCATGCTTTCCCTTGCCTTGTTTCAGCTGAGAGCAACAATTTCTTCCTTCACGAAGAAAGGAAGCCTGTCTGTGTGTATTACCATACCTGATTAAAACAAATCCCAGATGTATTTTAACATAAGTAATTTTTACAAAAAAATTCAGATTTTATACATATAAATTCATGCCTTTGGTGACATGGAAATTTTTATCTCATCATTTTCAGTATTCTTATCTGTTTTCTCTATTTTTTTTCCCTCCATATCTCACTCACCACTACTTAATGTTGAATAGAAGCAATGAGATAAGAAGATAAGAAGCAATAAGAAGATAAGAAGCAATGAGATAATAAGATAAGAAGCCTTGTTGTTCATAGAGTGGAGAAATGTTTCCATGTTTCACCCACAGAGAGAATGCTAACTCAAAGACTCTATTGAGGTACTTTATCAACAGAGGAACTTTCCCTCTATTCCAGTTTTTCCGCAGGGGTTTTTCCATAATGAATGGGAAATTATTTTCTTCCAAATTTCCCCAAACCTATTGAGATGAATTTTTTGTTTTGTCATTTTTTACTTAGTTAAGAAAAGTGAACTTAAATTTTGTATTTTTTAAGGTGAACTTGCATTTCTGTTGATAAATGCCACTTGGTCATTATGCTTGTTGCTGAATCAATATATTTAAGACAACATGAGCATGACAGTGACTGGTGTGTGATTATATTTCTGAGTGATATCTTTGCTGGGTTTGGTGCCAGGATAATAATCGGTTTCCACAAGACATCAGGAAATTTTCTTCCTTCATGTTCAATTTGATAGAATTCATGAAGAAGCCAACCGAACTCAAAACTAACTTCATGGGGTTAGTTTTGATTATAAAATCAACTTCTCTGACCAATGTGACTTTTTTGATTTTTCTATTTGATCCCGTGTCATTTGTGTGAAGTTTGATACTCCGGGCATA
This sequence comes from Cephalophus harveyi, assembly GCA_006410635.1. NCBI lineage: Eukaryota > Metazoa > Chordata > Mammalia > Artiodactyla > Bovidae > Cephalophus > Cephalophus harveyi. The sequence goes on along the minus strand of SJYT01004611.1, from coordinate 224,641 downwards.
CCGGGGGCCTGTCCTCAGATGAAGAGTTCCATATTCTCAAGCACTCCCTTCTAGGGTCTCTTTGATCTGGGTGTCTCTCTAAATGCATTCTGAAATTGTTTTCTTATGAAAAACTGCCCAGCTTGAATCATTGTTATCCACGAGAAGGTGAGATAGATTAGCTAGTCCACCTTTACAAAAGAGTGCAGCTCTCCCATCGCATCACTGAATGGACATAAAAGGGCCCCTCTTGCTCAACAGCACCGCCGCTGTTGTTCCCATTCCTCATGCTGTTCCCATGAGTAATGGGAACAAATGTGGGCAGCAGGCTGATCCCTATTCAAAGGCTCTGCTCATGTTGGAAGCTGCCCAGGATCACGTAGGCAGTTTCCAGTGTAGGACTCAGGTACTGATGGGAACTTGAGACTCGGTGGTGGTCGGATAGTGTGTGATTCCCCAGCCCCGTGACCTGGCTGACACCAGGGATCTGTGACACAGCTCCCCTGAAGACACCGACAGCTGCTCTGCCCTGAGTGTCTGCAGCTCTGGACCAGACTGAGGATCAGTACAGCCTGCTGTTGTTTGCAGTGCGGGACTAGCCTGGGCATGGGACTCAAGACACTCTGCCTAAACACTCGAGCCTGCGGTTGTCCTTTCTGCTTCCACACCCTTCCGCATGCCAGCCCTGGGGACACAGCTGAGCCTGCGTCAGGCCCACTGCTGGGCAGAGCTGCCTCCACACCTCGTCCACCAGCACCAAGGCCCTCCAGACCAGCTCTGGGGGCAATATCCCACTGAGGACATCAGGACATCATTGTGAGAGAGCGTGTGTGTGTGTGAGACTGTGTGTGTGTGAAAGAGTGTGTGTGTGTGTGTGTGAGAGAGTATATGCGTGTGTGTGTGCACATGCACTAAGTCGCTTTAGTTGTGTCTGACTCTGTGCAACCCTAAGCCTGCCAGGCTCCTCTGTCCATGGGACTCTCTAGGCTGGAATAATGGAGGGGGTTGCCATGCACTCCTCCAGGGGATCTTCCCAACCCAGGGATCAAACCCATGCCTCTTGTCTCCTGCATGAGCAGGCAGGTTCTTTACCACTAGCGTCATCTAGAAAGCTGTAAGTGAAGTCTAAAGACACTGCTTTGAAGAGGGGGTTATACTGGGGTAAGTCCATCTTTCCCATGAAGAGCCTGAGGGCCCCAGTGGCCACCAGGACTCACTAGGATTAGGGCAGAGGCCAGGAGTGACCGCCTGAGGCTACCTCCCTCTTCACTGAACGTCTACAATCGGTGCAGCATCTTCCAGAGTGCCACACAGCCAGAGGGCACTGGACACAGATGGGTCCAGCCCTATTGGACTCCCACTCCACAGGGAGCCTTGTTGCCCTCCCTACCTGATCACCACACACTAGCCATTTAAAGATTCAACAGTAATCCACTGAGACCACAAAGTAATTTTTAGCTCTTTTTTGTAACACTGGTGGATAGAAACATTAACAGAAAAGAGCATTATTTTAAAATTTCAAATGTCTTTGTGGATTAAACTGTAGTGTTTAAACAAAGACATATCTACTGCTTGTTGTCTCTAGACATATGAAGTAATGTAATGTATAATGCAATGTAATATCTTATATTGAATCAATCCTGAAACATTAATATCAAGATGAAAGAAAGCAAAACCACTTGCCAAAAATGAGTTATGTATTTTAAAAATAAATACACACATAGTTCCACAATAGTTTGAGGAAAGATAGGAAACTCAGTGACATAGAAGTCTTACTGGTACATGAGGATTTTTACAAGTGTCATGATGGAAGCCACAGGTAATACACTTCAAATTTCAGAATGGAGTTGTCCAGGGAAAAACACCAGGACTTGACGGACAAAAAGGTAGACAAAGCCCCCTTGACGGGGTCTGGTTCACAGGGGTATAGGCAGGCTTCCTGGACTGGTCATGAACATCCTCTTGCCAGGAGCTCCCTGCTAGACTCATAGGAAACATGGGTTGGGGAGCAGAGCTGCAGGGCGAGGTCAGCCTGGCACATGGCGAGGCGGGGGTCGGAGGAGAAGGAGGCAGCACCCTTGCACGGGGGTTGGGGAGCAAGCAGTCCTTTCCAAATCTCCTTAGGGCTCAACAGACATCTGAGGAACAACTTCTAGAAGTTCAAGTTTCATCACAGGGCTCTTCTTTGTCTCAGGTCTTTAATCTCTTCTCTGTAGATGATGAAGTCTCATCCAGCTCCCTCTCAAATTCGCATGAGGTTTTGGTTCCACAGACAGAGTTCTGTGTGAAGAAGAAATGGTTCCTGCCAGCTTTTTTTTTTTTTTTGAGACCTTTGTTTTCTGTAGGTCTTAAAAAAAATTATTTATTGATTTTTGGCTGTGCTGGGTCTTTGCTGCTGAACGGGCTTTTCTTTAGTTGTGGCGAGCAGGGGCCACTCTCTAGCTGCAGTGCTCAGGCTGCTAGTTGTAGGGGCTTCTCTTGTTGTGGAGCACAGGCTCTGGGGCACGTGGCCTCAGAGGCTGTTGCTCCCGGGCTCTAGAGAACAGGCTCAACTGTGGTGCACAGGCTTAGTTGCTCCTCTGAACATGGGATCTTCCTGAATCAGGGATCAAACTAGTGTCTCCTGCATTGGCAGGTGGATTCTTCACCGCTGAGCCACCAGGGAAGCCCTTCTGTAGGCCCTTAGCTCATCATCCTCACCCTTTATCAGGTCATCTCCTTCAGAACTTCCCACTTGTTGCCACTAAGGACCATCTTCTACAACAGGTCAGTCTGAGATGCTCTTCTTGTTTCTGTTGACAAAGCTCAGTCACTTCATTTCCTCCCTCCTTAGATTGTTGATCAGCCTATTTGATTGAGGATATTTCAGTCTGGACAGTTTCATGAGGATCTGTCAGGTGGGCATTTTCTTCTCTTTTTCGGCCGTGTGGGTGTAGGACGAATTATTCCTGCTATTTTGAATGTCTGAATATACATGTGACTTTGGAGCATCCTGCTGTGTCAACCTGGATCCTTCCAGGTGGGCAAGATCCTCTCCATCCTCTGACTCCAGGTTATCACTTATGTCCACTTCCTCCAGGGAAGTGGTCAGGACTTTGATCCTGAGTCAGCATCCTGCAGGGACATACCTGGACTCTACACTCAGGCCCGAGAGCTCACAGTGGTGACCCTGACCCAGGTGCCAACAGTAGTTTTAATTGTGGTTTAGCCTCTTCCACTTTGTATGATGTTATTGGTTCCATCTCCCAGAGGCTGGATCTTTTGTTGTTGTTGCAGGAACAGAATCAACTGCTCTCAGTCTGAATATTGAGGATTTTCCTCCTCTCCCCGTGTTTTACTACAATGCATATGATGTTCCTTATCATAGAGTTAAAGGTATCCAGGTCCCAAGGCACTTCTGCATTTGCATCCTTTTCCCTCACAGAAGGAAACATCAAACATTTTGCTACAACCGCTCATGCTAATTCCTTGTCTCTCTGTAGAGAAAGTCATTTTTGACTGCCTGGAAAATTCTGCCTAAAATGAAGTGAGCTGTGAACACCTGAACCGTCATAGCACACTCCACCATCTCCCAGTGACATCCAGGTACAGCGAGACTGTGTGTCTCATTGTTGGTGGGTTCTGCCAGGAAACTCTTTAGCATTTGCCACAGTTGCTGCAATCACAACCCCCTGCCAGGATGTGCTTCCTCCATAGTGGCTCCTGAAGCAGAGGCCCCTACAGCTAGCTGCTCCCATGCCCTGCTGGACCACTGCACACTGTGGGGATAACTGAGCTGGTTTCTGCCAGTGTCACTTCTGTGACAGGTAATTGGCTCAGACCAGGCCTACAGAGGGCTGATGAGCAGCATCACAGCCATAAAAAAAAATACACATGCCTTCCACCCCACCTCTGGCGTTTCCTTTCCTTGACTTAAACTGTTCCCTCTGCAGCCCCGAGCAGGTCCATCCAACCCTCTGGGCCTGCTGTACTTTCAGCCTGGGAAGATCCTCCTCCCATTGCCAGTGTGGGGTCACACCCTTCCTTTAACAACTGTGTTCACTTGCCCCTGTGTTCAGTGCCCAGGGCACGGCCTGACCAGGATGAAGAGCCCAGCGCTCTGAGCATGTTTGTGAGAGAAATACATGAATAAGCATTTGAATGAACGGAGGGAGGAGAAAGCCATCCTATGCCAACTCTGGAGATTCACACATCATGTTCTGCTGACTCCTCAGGCAGTTAAAACTGCTCGACATAGAACGGAGAGTGACGTAGTTAAAAATCTCAAACAAATGCTAATAGCAGATGACCATATAACACAGGGGCGTCTGAGGTGGCACTAGTGGTAAAGTATCTACCTGCCAAAGCGGAAGATGCTTTGATCAAGAAGGGTTTGATCAAGGGTCGGGAAGATCCTCTGGATTAAGAAATGACACCACACTCCAATATTCTTGCCTGGAGAATCCCATAGGCAGAGGAGTCTGGTGGGCTACAGTCCGTGGGGCTGCAAAGAGTCAGACATGACTGAGCACATGTAACATTAATAAAAATTCACCATGTTGGACTATAAAAGATCATCAACTTGAAAAAAGTTAAACAGCATAATGAAGATCATTTCCTATAGTTCCACTTCAGGATAATTAAAAACAAAGTGTAAAGCAGAGAAAGCAACTGCTTGGAAATTTCAGAACTCTCCTAAATAATCTTTTAAAATCTTTAAAACAGAGAAAACAACTGCTTGGAAATTTCAGAACTCTCCTAAATAATCTTTTAAAATCTTTAAAATAAAGAATATTGCACACTACTTTAAAAATACTAACAACAGATACACTAATGATATGTAGAATAGAGATTATTCAGTGAAGAAAATTCAAGGGCTCCCCTGGTGGGTAAGAATTTGCCTTCCAATGCAGGGGGCGCAGGTTCCATTTGTGGTTGGGGAACTAAGATTCCACAGGCTGCCGGGAAACTAAGCCAGCACGCCACGCCACAAGTAGAGAAGGCCACCTGCCACAGTGAAGACCCAGCACAGCCAGCCAACTAAGGGGCTTCCCTGGTGGCTCAGATGGTAAAGCATCTGCCTGCAATGCAGGAGACCTGAGCCCCACCAGCAGAGAAGCTCACCTACCACAACAAAGACCCAGCATAACCAAAACAAAAGCAAAACAGAGTAAACAGAAAAAGAAAATCCATACCATTTATTACTTAACACTTAGTACAAGCCTGTCACAAGGAAACAAACAATAATGTAGCTTTAAAAAGTTAGAAACTGAAAAGAGAATACAAAGAAAGCACAGCAGTAAAGAAGTTTTAGCATAATGGGTTTTAGAGCTCTGAAAATCAGAACACTTGATACAAAAATACAAGAGCTGCTTACAGAGTGACTATTTTCGTTTTCTCTGAGGATGCCCAATGAACTCCATGGACTCTTGTTGAAGCTTCCCTCAAAAACAGCTTAAAATCCTATTGGAAAGTACATGCTCCTATACTAGTGGACACAATAAAAGAAACAGACTCACAGATAGAGCAGACTGGTTACCAGTGAGGAGAGGGAAGGGAGGGAGTGGTAATATGAGGGTGTGGGGAAGAGGCCCAAACTATGATGCATCAAATAAGCTACAAGGACGTGTTGTACAACCCGGGGGATATAGCCAATTTTATAGCTATAAATGAAGTATAACCTTGAAAAGCTGCACATCACTATATAGTACATCAACTATCAGTTCAATTTAGTTCAGTTCAGTCGCTCAGTCGTGTCCGACTCTTTGCGACCCCATGAATCGCAGCATGCCAGGCCTCCCTGTTCATCACCATCTCTCGGAGTTCACTCAGACTCACGTCCATCGAGTCAGTGATGCCATCCAGCCATCTCATCCTCTGTCATCCCCTTCTCCTCCTGCCCCCAATCCCTCCCAGCATCAGAGTCTTTTCCAATGAGTCAACTCTTCTCATGAGGTGGCCAAAGTACTGGAGTTTCAGCTTTAGCATCATTCCTTCCAAAGAAATCCCAGGGCTGATCTCCTTCAGGATGGACTGGTTGGATCTCCTTGCAGTCCAAGGGACTCTCAAGAGTCTTCTCCAACACCACAGTTCAAAAGCATCAATTCTTTGGCACTCAGCTTTCTTCACAGTCCAACTCTCACATCCATACATGACCACAGGAAAAACCATAGCCTTGACTAGACGGACTTTAGTCGGCAAAGTACATCAATAAAAAAACAAATACGATGACCTTATGAATGTCTTTGTACAACCATTACTGTTAGTGACGTAGTAATGCACAAGATTCCAGTCATATGTAGCTAAATGAAAACTAAATGTTATTTGAGATGGTTCTGGGCTATGAGCTGTTCAATGAAGTCTTTGTCTTCCATCTTCTACTGAATCCACACCTTTTGTTCTATCTAAAATCTCCCTTTCTTGCGGTGTGTGCTTCATTCCATTATGTCTGACAATGACAGAACAAAGAAAGCAACCAAAGCCCCTGTACCTGGAGGTGACTGAGAGGTGGGGGAAGTCAAGTTTTCTCAAGTCTCAACCCCTCGATTTTCTGAGACTGCCTTTCCTTAGTACCTGAGCAAGTTTCGCCTTGGTAATGATGGAGAGGGGCAAATTCCTATCTTTTATGTCTTCTCTCGAGACACCAAGACCCTTTGATCTTTGCATCAAATAAGGAGCATCTATTTATTGTAAGCTTGTTATTCTGTGAACACCCACTGGGGTATGCGTTCAGAGAAACCAATATTTAGGGGCTTTGGTTTTTCATTTTCCTAAAATTGTTCTTGAGGCAGCTGTGGTGTAAACCACGGTGTACCACAATGGGCATTAGAGGACTATTAGTTTAAACACCAGTTCAGTTCTGTTCAGTCGCTCAGTTGTGTCTGATTCTTTGCGACCCCGTGGATTGCAGCACGCCAGGCCTCCCAGTCCATCACCAACTCCTGGAGCTTACTCAAACTCATGTCCATTGAGTTGGTGATGCCCTCCAACCATCTCATCCTCTGTCATCCCCTTCTCTTCCTGCCCTCAATCTTTCCCAACATCAGGGTCTTTTCCAATGAGTCAGTTCTTCGCATCAGGTATTGGCGTACCAAAGTACTGGAGTTTCAGCCTCAACATCAGTCCTTCCAACAAACATTCAGGACTGATTTCCTTTAGGATGGACTGGTTGGATCTCCTTGCAGTCCAAGGGACTCTCAAGAGTCTTCTCCAACACCACAGTTCAAAAGCATCCATTCTTCGGTGCTCAGCTTTCTTTATAGTCCAGCTCTCACATCCATACATGACCATTGGAAAAACCATAGCCTTGACTAGACAGGGAGTTCACGGTTCACGTATTGCTGAAGCCTGGCTTGGAGGATTTTGAGCATTACTTTACTAGCATGTGCTGCTGCTGCTGCTAAGTCGCTTCAGTCATGGCTGACTCTGTGCGACCCCATAGATGGCAGCCCACTAGGCTCCGCCATCCCTGGGATTCTCCAGGCAAGAACATTGGAGTGGGTTGCCATTTCCTTCTCCAATGCATGAAAGTGAAAAGTGAAAGTGAAGTCGCTCAGTCATGTCTGACCTCACGACCCCATGGACCGCAGCCCACCAGGCTCTTCCACCCACCCATGGGATTTTCCAGGCAAGAGTACTGGAGTGGGGTGCCATTGCCTTCTCCGACTAGCATGTGAGATGAGTGTAATTGTGCGGTAGTTTGAGCATTCTTTGGCATTGCCTTTCTTTGGAATTGGAATGAAAACTGACCTTTTCCAGTCCTGTGGCCACTGCTGAGTTTTCCAAATCCCTGGGATTTCTTTGGAAGGAATGATGCTAAAGCTGAAACTCCAGTACTTTGGCCACCTCATGCGAAAAGTTGATTCATTGGAAAAGACTCTGATGCTGGGAGGGATTGGGGGCAGGAGGAGAAGGGGATGACAGAGGATGAGATGGCTAGATGGCATCATGGACTCGATGGACATGAGTCTGAGTGAACTCCGGGAGATGGTGATGGACAGGGAGGCCTGGCGTGCTGCACTTCATGGGGTCGCAAAGAGTCGGACACGATTGAGTGACTGAACTGAACTGAACTGACTAGAGGGACCTTTGTTGGCAAAGTGAGGTCTCTACTTTTTAATATGCTGTCTAGGTTGGTCATAGCTTTTCTTCCAAGGAGTAATTGTCTTTTAATTTCATGGCCTCAGTCACTATCTGCAGTGATTTTGGAGCCCAAGAAAATAAAGATTAAAAGATTAAAATTGGTTCAAATAACAGCTTTGTCATTTATTAGCCGTGGGACACTGGACACATCTTGTGTTCTCTATGAATAATTTCCCTTTCCCCATTTGAAAAAGAAAAATTAAAAATTTTTTCTTCTAGTGATATTTTTGAGGGGAGGAGGAGGATAATTTAATGGTAAAATGTGTAAATTTACTTTTGTCTAAGAACTTGATACATTTTTAGGCCTTCAAGATGTATGAGTTATGAGTTATATTACCTGGTTTATGTTTAAGAAGCTATAATGTTAGTATAGTACAGTAAAATATTTCAAAAGGCTTTCATTTTCAAGGACAAGTATATTAGTATTTGATAAAGCATTAAAGGATAAGCATCTTGTAATATACAACGTTTGCCCTCAAAGTCATAAGTTCTCAACTGGTTACTAATCAGAGAATCCAGAATGTTGAGCAACTTTTTGATTAAATCATTTATTAGTTCACTAGTCATCAACCTCCTGGTATGTTTAAAGAAAACTCACCAGGTTGTTCCACCCCTGACTTGTAAACTGGAATGCTCAAATGGGTCATTAAAAAAACAAAAAAAAAAAAGGCAAGAGCAAACCAAACAGCACCATATCTTAATCTTTATCGCAGGGCTAAAGTCCTTTCAAAAGAGAGATTAAAGTTGACCTAGCAGACTGTTCACTTTCTGAGTTAGAGGCCCAAGTTGAATTAGCAGTGACTGTTATAAAAGCTTTAGGTTTCAGGCTCACAGTCGGCTGAGTGAGAAGAGAAGGCGTCAATGGATCTGGCTGTGGTCCTGGTTCTCTGCCTCTCTTGCCTGCTTCTCCTCTCGCTCTGGAAACAGAGCTCTGGGAAAGGGAAGCTCCCGCCGGGCCCCACTCCTCTCCCAATTCTTGGAAATATCCTACAGCTAGATGTTAAGAACATTGGCAAATCCTTAAGCAATGTAAGTAGGTTTTATGTTCCTCCAGTGGCTTGCAAAGGGTAAGTAAGTGAACATCTGCTTTAAAAAATATATATTAAAATATATTACAATATTTTAAAATTACTAAAATATGTCATTTTAAAGTAAATACTCCTGTGGAATATTACTTTTTGTCTGTCATTGTCAAGAAGAGTGGAAAGCATTTCTTGAGTAGAGAAACATTTAGGTCTCTGTATAACTGAACCAAAATGATAATGTGGCAAAAGATTGGAGTATTGCTTTTCTTCTTTGTTTCACCACATTTGCTATGATTTTTGGCTGAAGATAAATGATAAGGGAAGTGTTTTGTGATTAGAGATGTCATTCAAGAAGTCATCACTTATATAAACTGCATGTTTTGTTCAGAATAACTATGAAAATTTAACTTCAGTGAAGAAGTGAACTATGCCTGATGTTAAGGAAATAGCTTGGGATCAGGACAAGTATGAGTGAATGAAAGAAAAAAGTCATTATTCAGAGCCAACTGGGTGGTAACAAAATCGTTTTGGATTCTGCACAAAGCTGCTGTCTGCAAGACATGATGCTCGATGAAAGCAATTGTTCTTCCATGAGCCACTGCGTGTCCTGGCACTGATTCTGTGATGCTTGCTTGCTTCCTGTTGTAATAGCAGCGGATCTTAAGCTGGGCTGGGCATTTGAATCACTGAGGCATTTGAATCATTCAAACATTTAAAATCACTGTTTTTAAAAATGTAGATTTCTAGTATTTATTACTGCTGAGTCAGAATTCCCATGGGATGAGCTTTACAAGTGATCTGGAAGCAGTCAGCTGTATATTGGTTCTGAGGTAGGCATATGGGTTACTGATAAATGGCTTAGGCACCAGAGGTCGACTAAGCCATGTTGAAATTTGGATCTTCTCTTTAGTAAAAATTTCTCCAAAGAAAACATACAGATGGCCATAGACACAAGAAAAGATGCTCGACATCACTATTAGAGAAATGCAAATCAAAACTACAGTGAGATATCACCTCACACTGGTCCAAATGGCCTAAATAATAAAAAGTCTACAAATAACAAATGTTGGAGAGGATGTACAGAAAAGAGAACATTCCTACACTGTTGGTAGGAATGTAAACTAGTGCAGCCACTATGGAAAACAGTATGGAGGGTTCTCAGAAAGCTGAAAATAGAATTACCATATGATCCAGCAAATCACTCCTGGACATACACCCAGAAAAACTATAGTTCAAAAAGATACATGCACCCCTATGTTCATAGAAGCACTATTCACAATAGCCCAAACATGGAAACAACCTAAATGTCCATTGACAGAAGAATGGATAAAGAAGATATGCCACATATATACAATGGAACACTGCTCAGCCATAAAAAAAGAAGAAATTAAGGCTATCTGCTACAGCAAAAGCAGAGACATTACTTTGCCAACTAAGGTCCGTCTAGTCAAAGCTATGGTTTTTCCAGTAGTCATGTATGGATGTGAGAGTTGGACTGTGAAGAAGGCTGAGCACCGAAGAATTGATGCTTTTGAACTGTGGTGTTGGAGAAGACTCTTGAGAGTCTCTTGGAGGAGGGAGATCCAACCAGTCCATTCTGAAGGAGATCAGCCCTGGGATTTCTTTGGAAGGGATGATGCTGAAGCTGAAACTCCAGTACTTTGGCCACCTCATGCGAAGAGTTGACTCACTGGAAAAGACTCTGATACTGGGAGGGATTGGGGGCAGGAGGAGAAGGGGACGACAGAGGATGAGATGGCTGGCTGGCATCACTGACTCGATGGAGTCGAGTCTGAGTGAACTCCGGGAGATGGTGATGGACAGGGAGGCCTGGCGTGCTGCGATTCATGGGGTTGCAAAGAGTCGGACACGACTGAGCGACTGAACTCAACTGAACTACAGCAACATGGATGGATCTAGAGATTATACTAAATAAAATAAGTCAGAAAGAGAAAGACAAATACCATATGATTTCACTTATATGTGGAATCTAAAATATGGCACAAATGAACCTATCTTTAAAACAGAAACAAGACTCACATAGAGAGACTTGTTGCCAAGGGGTGTGGGGGGTAGGGGAAGGATGGACTGGGAGTTTAGGATTGGTAGATGTAAACTATTATATTTAGAATGGATATACAACAAGGTCCTACTGTGTAGTCCAAGGAACGACATCCAATCTCCTGGGATAAACCACAATGTAAAATAATATTTTAAAAATTATATATGTGTAAAACTAAGTCACTCTGCTGTACAACAAAGATTGGTACAACACTGTAAAGCAACTATACTTCAATTAAAAAAAAGGATATTTGGGTCTTCTATTAACTGTGAGACACCAGAAATAAATAGGAAAGTCTTTGAGCCTTAATCTTTTTATCTATAAAGCAAGGTAAATAAACCTAGCTCAGGGTATTGATATGATAATGAGTAATAATCTGAGTACCAATTGCTCAGGCCATGGCAAAATATGATGGTGATATATTTTGTCTTTTATAACATTTTAATGAAGTACAGTTGATTTACAATATTGCATTAGCTTCAGGTATACAGAAAACTCTTGAATTATTATTTTTTTTTGCAGTTTATATTCCATTATACATATTACAAAGTATTTTTAAATGAAAATAATGGTGGATCTTTATTATTTTAAGAAAAAATTCTGGACATACATACACGTATTCCTAAACGTTTTCATGGGGTTGGGACTGAGGTTTAGAACACACACATTTTACTAAAATTCCCTAGGTGGTTCTTGATATCAATTACATCATAACTTTAAGATAAATTGTATATTGTAGATATTAACAATTTTAAAGTTATGACATTTATGAAGGACTACTGGCAAGACAATATGACTGCATCTGCTACATTTAGCTAAAGATACCCATTTACTAAGAAACAATAGGCTCGGCAACTGATCTCAAACAGAAAAACCGGATTCAGTCTGATGGTACAACTTTGAATCTGTCAGTAAGTAGTACCATCTTCATAGAAAACCTGCTTCCAAAATGTTTGTTAGCTCACTTTGAAATTACTCTGCCATCAATAAACATAAATTTTGAAACTATAGTCATCCATGTCTGCCCTCTGATGCCCTCTTGCACCACCTATCATCTTACTTGGGTTTCTCTTACCTTGGGTGTGGGGCATCTCTTCACGGCTGCTTCAGCAAAGCACAGCCGCGGCTCCTTACCTTGGACGAGGGGCTGTTCCTGACCTTCAACGTGGGATAGATCCTCTAGGCCCTCCTGCTGATCCTTGGGTTGCTCCTCCC